>APFE031363622.1:49094-69129 GCA_000404065.3 Pinus taeda
CTCCTTATTTCTCCCATGTAGTTAAATGCCCTTTCCCATAACCATACATTCAACAAGCTGGAAAAAATAAATTTTGCTGAAAACACAAATTCTCTAAATTTTCCAAAATTTGTGTTTTCAGCAAAATTTATTTTTTCCAGCTTGTTGAATGTATGGTTATGGGAAAGGGCATTTAACTACATGGGAGAAATTTTTCCAGCTTGTTGAATGTATGGTTATGGGAAAAGGCATTTAACTACATGGGAGAAATAAGGAGAAACTGAAAACCGGGGTGGGAAAACAGAAATTTTAACAGGGCAGCTTCGACCTACTTGTGCATTGTGACCCACACTGTCCCCTTTGGGAAAATAAAATTTTGTGATGTAATATTTTATGAAAAAATTCCAAGCCTCCAACTTGTGGATAACTAGTAAAAATGTTATTTGAGGAAGAGTCCAACTAGTTGTTGAATTGAGGCTTTTGTGATCCATATCAACTTTATGAGAGATTTTTCGGCGTAAATCACATGATATTTTACGTGTGTTTCGAACCAACCAATGTGGTTCATCGTCAAGACTAGTTGAAGAATCAGATCCAACATTGCATGTTAAATAGTCCCAGCAAAACCTCCAACGGCTATAATCCTTGACTAACGACTAAATATGACTGGGGGACAATTAGACGGACCAGGGGCATAAAAACAAGTTAATTTTATAGCTAGTTAGTTATAATATTATTAAATTAAAAGTCAAATGGACAAATGATTTTCTTAGGGGTTTTACATATATATAAAATAATAAATTAATTTAAAAGATTATTAAGTTGATAGTTAGTTATAAAAAGTATTAACTATTTAATAAAAATATATAAAATAAAATATTAGAATAAGGAAAGTGTTAGAACAACTAGTCATTAACTAGCCGTTAAAAAAGGTTTATGAAAGGATAGCAACCCCTCTTGTAATAGTTGTTGTTTTCTTATGAGATAAGTGCCATCAATAATAAAGAGCTCATTTTTGCAAACCCTTGTTCAAATATTTTGTTCATTGTGTGGGATGGTTCTAACTAGTTTCTTTTTTCTCAATTAATTATTGTATTCATGCTATGATGTAATAATTCCTTATTAAGTATGATTACACAAAGCTAACAGGTTGAACCATAGAGGGGCTACTAGTCAGGTGGAGAAGACAAACTAGGGAGAAACCCCACTATGTTTCTTTTTTGTTTTTCAAGTGGATTGCTTCAAATGTTTGGGCTATTACGCAAGGGAGCTTCATTCAAAAGGAAGTTTGTATGCCATATCTAACTCACATCCCCACAAAAGTGAGCTAAACGATGCTTGGTATAAGGTAATATTTCCAACAACCACTTTAATTAAAAAACCATCAAAATATTTATTTTTCAACATCACATTAGGATTACATCCTTGTTGGCTTTTATTTATTCTATCTTAATAGCATAAATCAAAATTAATTGCTAGATATAAACCAAGGTTAGATAAATTCTTTTGTTAGACATATCTTACATTTGTACTTAGTCAATTTTTTAGACATATCTGAATCTATTTGTTGGCTGTACCATCCAAAATCTACAACAAAAAACCACATCTTCATGCTCGCAAACAGGTAAGTAAATTTATGAAGTCTTGTTCATTGACTCTATCAAGTTTTGCTTGCTAATTTCCAACTTGCTAGAAATTCTCTTTACCTGTTGTTACAAGTTGGCTAGGGGGTTCTAAGGACTCATCTAACATCTAACAACCTCCCCACCGCTAGATGTATGATCTAGGAGTGCTTTGACACTTATTGGGTGGCTAAATTGGGCCAAATATGTTGTTGTCCCTGTCATTTTCTGCAGACTTTACAATCTGATATAATAGGATAGCAAGTTGTTTTGATCCATAAATCCTTAACCAACAGACCAAACAGAAAACTGAGACCACACTAGGTTAAGAGTTTTCTCATACATCAAATTTGAGTGGTTATGCTATACTCTGAAACATTTGGTATCTTTTAATTTGCTGTTTAGATTTCTTCTACATAGTCATGCATAGAAACAATAAACGCAACTCTGATATTAAACTCCTTCACCTCTCCTTGACCCCATCTAAGGCATTATTCTTATTTGAAGTTGGTTGTGGTATTAAGTAGGACTCCTCTCTTGCTCTTTTAAGTAGTTGGGTCTAAGTAGTAGTGGACTTAAGACGAGGTGGTAGTGGGTCCCTATCTTATGTGTGTCAATCCCAACAGATTGTCTGGACCTTGTAAACTTTGCTAATTGAATCGGTAGCAGGAGGAATAAGGATTGCATAAAGTGCCGTTTGGATGAATATATATAGTCATGCAAATTTGTGATGAAGCATTGTGCTAATTCTTTTGCTGCATTTTGTCATGGCTGATTTGTGAGTATTCTACTTGTGAATGTGTTAGTCAATAATTTTAGAATTTGCTTCATGTTTTCCTCCTAAATGCACCATGAAATTAATAAATGTTCAATCCTGAATTGATTGGATTTGTTTAAATTCAATAAATTTGGATTTGTAGAGGAATCAGAATGTATTTTTCAGTTTCTTTAGTATTTACAACGTCATTTAATTTCAAAGTTATATGGTTTATCTCTTTTATTTCTGAATTTACTTTTCGCTTCTATTTCTTCATTTACTTTTCCACATACAGCCCGAGTAAACCATAGTTTAAGATTAACAAAAAACTAAAAATCCCAAAACTGGTAGCCAGCACAGCAAGTTGGAGGGATAATCATCAAGAGTGGAAATTATGATCTACCTGACGAATTCCTTCAATTCAATTGATGAGGGATGATTCCCGCATCAACACTTTCACATGTTCTTATTCTACGATGTCAACAATTGGGATGTTTGGTAGAAAAAGTTGTCAACGATTTCATTTCACAATTACATTAAGACTTAATCAATGATCTTCTACTTGTTCTAGTGGCTTTCTCATAACAAATTTATGCCTAACAATATACAATAAGATTCCAAGCATGGACCAAATTTTATATGAAATCTACAAGGCTAGATGGAACCACAACATTCAATTTTCTAACGGTTTATCAAAAAGGTCCAAGGAAACCAGTAGTTAGGAGATCTCAAACAGTAATAACACGCTTATTAAGTTAATTAGGGTATCAACATGCTTATCTCAACGAGAGAAATTCCTAAATTCATCTCAAGCTAACATTCTATAATCCTTCACACCATGTTTTGGTAAAAAAGCAAACACAAGAGTCAAACATACAATGTAATAGATTGTGAGATCTCAGGACAAACTGCTTGCTACACTTGAACTTGGAAATCATTTAATCAATTCAGCAAAGAGTTCTTTCTCATCTACCATTGTGTGTCAAGATTAATGAATGTAATTTTGAAAGCTTCAAATAGCCCTATACAACAGTCAACCTAATGGCTAATTCACTACACCCCAGTGCCAAGAGGTATCAAAAAGGGAAATTTATAGAACTTTACTCCCAAAGAAAAAAAGTTCAGCAATTAGTTATTGACGTTGCACTAATGATCCCTTTATGAGTACATAAAAGAGGAAGAATACAAGAATCAAATCTCCCCTCATGTAAAAGTGACCTTGTATTGTTAGTCGATCAATGATACAAATTAGGGTTTAAGACAATTTACCTTTTTTCACAAGCGCCTGCCTCAATGACCTTGAAATGCAAAGCATTGAAATTTTGGTATGGGAGATTTATAATTATAAGTAAGATTATTATAATTTTATATTTTTTCATTATTGTTATTATAATTTTATATTTTTTCATTATTGTATAATTTCCCCTAGTGTTAACAATTACTCTAGATAAATATAATTCATCCATTCATTTATGGATAAATAACACTAAATGGTGGAACATAGGTCGAATCATATCCAAGAATAACCTTTGCACATTGTTTGTATTCATGCTGCTATGATTTGATTTCAAGTCCGGATCTCTAGAAGTGGCTTCCTCCAACATTCAAACCTTGAAGCAATTGCCTTGCATACCCTAGATTTGGCACTTGGAAAGACCTCGAAACCTCAACTAACGAGATTTGAGAAAAGGCTTGAAACATTCAAAAGGTCTCTTTAGTTATATCCTCCTCAAGGGCTAAATCCTCCTCAAGGCATATAGCTTTGGCTTTGGCTAAGAGAGGATTAATCAATAGTTCATAGGTGTCTGGCCATCTCCAAGATCTATGGCAAATTGGGTTTAGAGGAACTGGCAAGTTCTAATCAAAGGAAATCTCACACGTGATTTCTGCAAAAGGGACTTTTATGCCTTTTTGTTTGAAGCCAAAGAAGACAAAGATCTCATTTTCAAAAATGGCCCTTACTTCCTCAACACTTGAGGAATGTATTTAAAAAGACGGAACCCAAACTTAAACCATGAACATGATGTTCCATAGGCATATGGGTATGACTTCCACAACTACCGTTCAGTTTTTAGAATAAAAACACAAAGTATTGGAGACACTCTAGGTCACCAGATAGATTAGTTAGAACCAAAGAATGTTTGCATGTGCAAGAATCTACATGGAAGTTGACCTTGAATACTTAGAAACATGTGCCCCTAGACCATGAATGACTAGCATCCAAAAGCAAGACACACCATGAATAGGTGCATTTCAGAAAGGACTGCAAAAGAAATGTTCAAGCATCATACCTTATTCCAAACAATGAAGATTAATGGAAAACTATTAAAAAAAGAAAAAGAAAAATGAACCCCAAGCAAATCGCTATCACTTCACAACCCAAACTAGCCCCTCCATCACTGAGTCCCTCAACTCTTTTGGCTCCACGCATGCTATCAACTACAGCCAATCATGCTCTGTAAACAAGGGACTTTATAGCCCAGTCGCTTCACCAACATGAAAACTATGTGGAAATAACTTCTAAGCTTTGTTCTAAGTCTTATATAGAGAACTGTCTCAAACACGACTACTAGGCCTCTGTCCTTAATGAAAGACTAAGTGCAAGCTCCTCTTGGCTAGCTCCATGGTTTGACTGTTTGGTTGTCTTAAGCAGAGACCTCCATCCTCTAAATGGTTGCAACACCTTTGTTCTCAGTGTAGCCTGCAAGCATCAACTAGATAGCAATGCCAAGTAATCAACCCCTTCTTGCTTAGTTAAAAATGTAATTGAATAAAAAAGCCCAAAAGATTGCCTTTGATTGTCTTTGATGAACGCAAAAGTCATTACCTTTCTATTTCAACCTCGTACGTCTTCAAGATCCCATGGTCTTGAACAAAATTTTAGATGTTTGGCAAATATGGGTTGCAGGCTCTCCAATGCACATTTAGGAACAAAAATTGAAGAACTTGCCCTCCAATAGCAAAAAAAAGCAACTCAAATCTCAACTAGCATATATAGGCACTTAGAGTGAAAGAGGAAATGTTGTGGAACAAATCCCAAAGCTCATAGCATAAGTCTAGATATAGGAATACAACTTTCTTTCACAGACAAGCTAAAGCAATAATAATTAAAAAACAACATTGAGGAGATGAACCTAGAGGATAAAAAAAAATAAGGGACTTCTTGGCAATATAGAATGCAGACAGCTCCATTTTGAGACATTATTCTTTGAGCAAGATAACGTTGATTCAAAAATTACTACAACAATGCTCAAAAATATCCCACATGTCATTACTGTCAAACCCTAGCAATTTTTCTATTCATTTCTATAGAGCCTATTGGAGTCTAATTAAAAATGACTTAAAGAGAATGTTGCAATATGTGCAAAAGTCAAGCAAAATAGGGGAAACTCAAACTCTTCATTTCTTATGTCCATTCCAAAAGAAGCAAATCCTTCCTCACTCTCCAAGTATTGACTTGTCTCTATTTGTATTTTCTCTTACAAGATCATGACAAAGATCGTGGCAAACAGGTTGAAGAAGATTCTCCCCAAATCATCTATGATAATCAAGGAGTTCATGCAAAAGCCTCAAATAGTGGGCAACATCATCATGATTGAAGAAGCAATTCACTCAAGCGAGGAGAACAAAGAAAAGTAAATGGTTATCAAAATCATTATGGCCAACACTTTTGATATGGTAAGACATTCTTTTTTATTTGATGTTTTATTTAATGTTCATTCCAAAAGAAGCAAATCCTTCCTCACGCTCCAAGCACTGACCAATCTCTAATTGTAATTCCTCTTACAAGATCATGGCAAACAAGTTGAAAAAGATTCTCCCCAAATCATCTATGATAATCAAGGAGTTCATGCAAAAGCCTCAGATAGTGGGCACCATCATCATGATTGAAGAAGCAATTCACTCAAGCAAGGATTATCAAAATCATTATGGCCAACACTTATGATATGGTTGGACATTCTTTTTTGTTTGATGTTTTATTTAAATTTGGCTTATGTCCCACATTCATCAAATGGGTTCCAGAATGTATTAGCAAGCCTGCCCTCTTTCTCAGCTCAATCCATAAATTCAAGCATTTTTAAGCTAAACAATAGTACCTAATGTCATCTTTGATTTAAATAGCAAGACTTCCCAGAGTGGAGAGCCAAGCAAAGATCCCACATTCTTTTCTTCGATGGAACAGATAAAGAAACCCAAGGGTGGTAGGTGTAAAGGAATCATATTAGATCCTAAAGGAACAACAGAAATATCATTTGCTTGGGGCCTAGGAATATCCACAAACAATCAAGCCGAGGCTTATGTAATATCCTAGGAGAATTTTTGCCCTAGGATTTCAAATTTCCTTTTTGCTTGCTCAATTGTGAGACAAACAAGCAGTATAAAAGGATTCCGCAATAATTTAACAGCAATGTAACATCACTATTCATTCAGCGAATAATATCAATGTTTATCCAATCCACAATACCACTGCCATCCAATCAACAATACCACAGTTCAACCATTCTTCAACCAAATCAGTAAATTTACAGTCCAACCAAAACGATGAACAGTTTACACCTAATTACTAACTACTAATAATTCAGGACTACCAGTACAAATCCGCAAATTACAGCTACTATTTTTCTTGCAGATTCTAGTCAGAGGACTTAAGGAAGTAACCTGAGTCTGAGGTCTGCTTTAGGAAAACTAATGCCAAGTTTAAGAACTCATCTATAGCTTATCTCAGAACTGGTACTATCTCCAAGGGAATTTTGGCTGCCACAACCTCGACCCAAGCCCTAAAATCAGACTTCAAGGAAGGCCTGACTCCTTTTGTTCAGCTCTAGAACCCGCAGATTAACCCATGTTTTACACCCCAGCCTTCAGAGATATGACATCCAGCTCCAAGAGGGTTAAGGCCTGCTGCAAAATGGCCTAAACTTATAAGGATTCGGCCCTCAAACAGAATGGGAATTATTTCACTGCTCAATGTTATAATTCTGATCTCAGAAATTACGCCTAGCAGAGGAAAACTTCCTCAGGAACCCTTTATACTCAGTTACAAGACCCGCACTCTACTCCAAGACTTCGGATCTGTAGAAATTGGCTTTATGAAACCCTTTGTATTAATCATCAGGTAGAAAATGATATTATTGTCCTCAAAAAATCCCCAGTTTGCTATAGGACCCCACAAAATCCTTAAAAAAACTTGGAATACCAGCCCTAGATGTCTCAGATCCTATCTCAGACATGGGGTTTTGGTGCTTCAGATTCCAAAAGGCCTCAGCTACTACAGGAGGATTTCAGGGGTACTTCGTTCTTGCCAGCCTTAGGAACTGCAGCCTGCTTCAGATGAATAGCCACCAAGATTTGGCCACCAGTACTATGATCTGCCCAGGTAATTAGCTTATGAAGAATTCCTCCAACCTCACAGATTTGTCTTAAGATACCTCATGTTCCTTGCAAGAAGAAACCCTGTGCCAGAACAAAGAAACCAATAGAAAAGATAAAGGAGGGTGACTAAGTAGGGTGGGGTCACCTCTACTGAAACTAGTCCAAGAGAAAAGGGGTCTTAAACCCTCAAAGCCTCAGGCTCAAAGAAGAACAGAGACAAAAGGATCCACACCCATGATGCCTCAAGTGCTTCTATGCCTCTTCTGTTTATAGATTTCCGTGAGGGGGGTTCTCTATAATTAATTGATAGATGTTCACACCAAGCCCCAACTTTGGGCTTTTTTTGCCCCAGCTGATACTTGTCCAACATTGGATATCTTGGAGTTTTCCCAACTATAGCCTACGGGGATCAATAGGCTACTTCGTCCCTTGGGCCAATGAATCCCTCAGGGCATTCCAACTTATGCTCTTCTTCAAGGACTCATCATTGCTAAGGAGTCCAAGATACAATCATTGATCATCATCAAAAATTCAAGTGTAATTATAAATTCAATGGCTTTGACATCAATTCCAATAAACAACAAGCTCATCTTGATCATAGCCCAAAACAACAATGAGA
The DNA here is from genome assembly GCA_000404065.3 of Pinus taeda. Classification (NCBI taxonomy): domain Eukaryota; kingdom Viridiplantae; phylum Streptophyta; class Pinopsida; order Pinales; family Pinaceae; genus Pinus; species Pinus taeda. The sequence continues at coordinate 57,445 of APFE031363622.1, forward strand.
TTTTTAAGCCTATTGAACTCTTCTCTATGGCTTCCTATTGGCAAGGTAGAACAATGATGCAGCCCAGATTTGGAGTTTGCAATGGCACCTAGAACATTCAAGCATTCTAAAATTCAATAAGAAAGAGTTCCTCTATTCCTCTGGTTCATTTTTTGAAAATTTGATCAATAGGTTCCCATATTTGGTTTTTACCATTGACAACTTCCAAAGGGTGTTTATTTCTGGAATATTTTTGGAGTATGGTCTTCGGAAAGTTTTATTGGGTCCTGGTTTTTATGCAATGCCTATCGTTTCTCTTCTCTTTCATGGCACCTGCTTAGGCTCAGAGTGTTCAAAATTTGTCCCTCAATGGTCTGGTCTTTCAATGCATGAAACATGCTTCTATGGGTTTAAGGGTCTAGAAGTGTTGGTAATATTAATCTGGGCTACAGAAAGTTCTAGAGACATAATGCACTGGTTATATTGCTGGTAGGATTGTGCAGCAAAATAATTCCCCTATGTGCCAAGGATAGTTCTATTCGGATTGGATACAATTTAGCTCCGCCATCATCTGTTTCAGTTGTAGAAAAAAAAGACTACAGGGACCTTCAGGAGATTCATAGAGCTTTATTAAGACATGATGAGTCTCTCCAATGCAACTAATCATCTCTATTCTCTGCAACCTCCAATGTTCACAAGAACAAACACCAATGCACTATTCAAAATGCAACAATCATGAATCTCAGTCTATTCAGATTGGATACAATTTAGCTCAGACACGCCCTGTTTCAGTTTTAGAAATAATATACTACAGGGACCTTCAGGAGATTTGTATAGCTTTACGAAGACATGATCAGTATATCCAATGCAACTAGTCATCTCTATCCCCTGTGACCCCCAAGGTTCACAAGAACGAAAACCAGTGCACTATTCAAAATGCAACAATCATGAATCTCTTGGTCCAACAAACGCAGAAAATCAATGTTCTAGAAGCAGAGTGCAGCATGTTAAGGAACATGATCATCAACCTTGGCAAAGACCTCATTCCACTCTCAAACTAGGGGATATCAATCAACTCTATAGAAGAAAACTGAAAAAGTCAAGGAGGAGGAGACAGTCCATCAACTGAAATATGACATGGAAATGGAACAGCAGAATTCCCTCCCCTCCAACGTAGGCCAGTATGAAAATTTCAACTGTCGCCTGTTTCACTAATCTCTTATGTTTCCAAAGCAATTAGAATACGAAGTATCTTTTTTAAGTTTATTGTAAAGATTAACTGGGATGTAATATTTATGGACATTCACAAATCTCTTTATCTGGCTCAACAGAGCCACCAATTTTGTATGAAAACTCCATATCAGTATCTTTGGTATGCTTTGGTGTTTAGCTCTGCTACAGCAATGTTCATATATTATTTTCCGGTTTCAGTTTAAAAAGTAAAAATAAAAATAAAAAGACGAAAGAATTGGAAAATCGCGCAAACCTCTCCACATATAATAATAAAAGGAAGCTTGTATTGTAGTCGGTGAACTTGTCAACAATACAAATCAGGGTATAAAACAGTTTATCTTTTTTCCCAAACACTTGCACAAAGTGTCTTGGAATGCAGCACATTCAAATTTCAGGGAAACTTTAAAATTATAGGTGAGGATATTAGAATTATTATATTTTCATTATAGTTTTCCCTCACTCTGGATAAATATAATTCATCTATTCTTTCGGGGATAAGTAAGACCATGAATGAAAAAATAAGACCAAATAGTGAATTTTTACAGGCATTGGTTTGGGTTTCAAGTCCCTTTGGTGTTCAAATAATTTGTACCGGTTCATCTATTCATTCATGGATAAATAAGACTAAATGGTGAACTGGTAGAAGGCATTGCTCTTGGGTTCAAGTCTCTCCCGTGTTAAATCAATTTGTACAGGATTAAAAATATTTACAAGTCTTAATACTGGGTTAAAGATATTTATATCTTTTATGAATGAATAAATGAGATGAAATACTGAATCGATAAATAGCATTGTTCATGCTTAGGAGAGGTGCAAGGTTAAAATCTCTCCCAAGTTGAAGTAATTTTGCGCTGGGTAATATAACGTTAGGTTCATCACTCGATAATCAACTAAAACCTATGAAATTAAATTTTTGAAAGATTTAAAACCCTAAATAAGCGATATTGTTCAGTGTTATCTTTACCCGACTGCGATCTGCCCGGGGCGCGTATCTGGATACAACTTTGTTCAAGATTTGGAGCTTAACGTCGCGGGGGGCATTCAAATACTGAGGAGGAAGAAAGCGCTCCAACGCACTGAAGAGAGCCGGATGGTAATCGGACTGCACGCCTTCATAGCAGTCTGATCTGTGATCCAAATTGGGGTCCTTTCGCAACCTTGTCATGGAATTATTTCCGCCTCTCTCTCCCTCGCAGTGTTCCTCCTCCTCCTGCGCCAACGCGGGAGCTTTATCAGAAGAACCATTGGACTTTGATGCACTCAATTTTTTCCTGCCGGTCCTCGGAGCATCCTGTGCCATTGCAATCGCTCGGGATCTAAATCAAATACTGCGACTGCAGCAAGGAAATTAATTTCAAATTCTGTAAACCAAGGACTCCGACAAACCCTTAAACCACTGGGATGCGGGTGCTGTGAGAAGCAATAAGCATGGAAGCGCCCATTACGTCTGGTACAGGAAGAAATTATATTACGGTTGACAGACGACCAAATTAGTAAGGAAAACGGAAATCCCAACCGCCATCAAATAGTAAATGTTTATATTAAATAATTACAAAATTGTTCATGTCGGAGAAGGGGGAGTAGCAAGCAGGTCGGACAACTAAACCAAATATATAAATACGATATTCTGATGAGCCGTCAACCCAGGCTCAATTTCGCTCGACAGACAAAAATCTTTGGAATTTTTTTTAAATCTGACATTCGGAATGTTTGAATCTTTTTTATGAGGGTGGAAATAACGGGTTATGATAGTAGATTCAACCATTGGAATACCCCAAAATCTTTTTTATGAAGGTAGAAATAACTGTTTATGATAGTGGAATACCCAAAAATCTTTTTTATGACTCTTGGAAATAACTGTTTATGATAGTGGAATACCAAAAATCGGTGGAAATAACTGTTTATGATAGTGGAATATCCAAAATCGTTTATGACAGTGGAAATAAATTTAACATTTGGATTATTCAAATTTTTGAAGTTTGAGAATTGTAATTTAGATTTTTTTTAATTATTATATTTTAATCAAAATTTTCATTTTTTTGTGTAAATTTTATTTTTAAAATTAAAGGGGTAGAATGTGTATGTCTTAATAGATTTAGAAGTCAAATTTTAGCGTGGATGTGGGTCCCTTGTCTCAAAAATAATGAGGTTTCATACATCAATTTGATGTCTTGGCCTTGACCTTAAAAATGAATAATAATAATAATAATAATTAAATTACACTATTTTGATGAAAACTCATAACAGTACACAATTTTGATAAAAACTCATAACAATACATTATTTCGATGAAAGTTCATAACTTGAAAAGGAAAGGTACTAGGAAAGACAAGGTTTTATACTTGGAGACATTTTATATATATTACAAGGTAAATATTTGTAGCATTTTTTATATAGTACAAGGTAAATATTTGGGATAAAAATATTATTTGGTAATATATTTTATTACATGCACAAATAACTTTATTTATTTTGGAATAAAATTATTAAATTTTTGATTTAATTATTAATATATGGTAGTCATTTAATTTTAATAAAATATTTGTTTAAAACAACTTCATTTTAGATTTGGTGAATCTAGTAGTCTTGTTTGAAAGCTAATACAAATATTTATTTCAAAAAAAAAAACCTTTACAAAATATCCACAAAATATTTGTAATAATAATCATAGTAATGAATGGAGGGTTGAGATTTCTTTCCAAGATAGTTTTTTTTTCAAGCGAAAAAGCTGAATATATATTATTATAGAAGAAAACTATACATTCTGTAGAGATTGACTATATATTCGGTCCAGTAGCTGCTTGACAGAAAGAAACCAAAACATCTGATAGTATTTTCTAGGATATACATATTTCTGTTGATTGTTCACAGTTGCATAGTTATATTCAGGCAATATATATAACAAAATATCTGCCCATAAGACAGAAAAATTTTGAGCGGGATCTTGAAGCATACTAGAATATAGACGACACTATATGCCCGGCATTGAAAAAGGATGGAAAAAGTATGTGATGGATTCTACAGTGATGCTCAAATGCCACATACTGCATGAAGATTGCAAACCTTTTTTTGATAGTTCATCCACCTCCTCGTTTTGCAAACGCTTTATGTGTGAGATAGGGAAGAGAGAAGGCTTCCATAGTGATGCAATCTTGTTCATCCATCCAGAAAGACTGTCATTTTTTATAGATTGTTTTCCAATCACGTGCTCTATGATGATTTTGGAGTCACTAAAGATTTGGATTTGGCCAATATCCAAAAAAGAGCAGAATATGAGAAGATCGTGGAGAGCCATGGCCTCAGCTCTGTTGTTAGTCCCCAGTCCATCGTTCCAATAGATAGAATATTGCAGGTCCTTTGCAATGTAGATGTAGACACTGCAAGCACATATGTCGTCTTTTAACGCACCATCGAAATGAGCCCGAGGGAAGGAGAGCTGTTGAGGGGCTGTAGGATTGTGCTGAGACTGTAATTGTAGGGGAATATTTGGAAGGATTGATAAATAATAGGGGATAATTTTGTCATATATGTGCCTGAAATCCTCCTTGCTATTTTGAAATATCCTTTTGTTTCTCCACTTCCATACAAACCAGAAAACAATAAGAGGGATAGGCCTCCAGGCGATTTCCTGGGAACCCCACCATTGAAGAGCATCCATAATAGAGGAGTGAGAGTTGACAGAAAATCCAAAATGAGAAGCCAACCAATTCCTTAAGATCTGAGTGGTGTGGCAGTTAAGAAAAATATGCATGTTGTCTTCTACTTTTGATAGACAGATTGAGCATATAGCTGGCCCGTGCCAATTCCTTTTCTGTAGATTAGGCCATGTAAGATTTTTATTATGATATACTAGCCATGAAAACAGAATAATTTTTAGTGGACAACATGTTTTCCATAAAGTATTGGGAAATACTTTCCCGGAGGTGTCCATTAGATCTTCATTCATGGAGAGATATATATCCTTGACTAATACATTGGTCCTTCCTTTCTTTATCTATAGGACAATGTTGTCTTTATCCTCTGTTTTATAAAACCTCACGTGCTTCATATCCCAGATAGTCTTGTTCCATATTTCAGCCAAAGATTCATCGAGGCCCAGCTCTACGGCCAATTTCCATCTTAGTATAGCTCCCTGCCATTCATGAATGATTTGTGCCCAATAGAACAAACCTTTTTTATGAAGGGACATGAGAAGTTGTTAAGGGATAGGGGATTCGGCCTGTACACCCAAGATAGAATCAATGCTAATTAATATGTTGTTCCCTGTTTGTAATTTCCATACCAGATTTCTGAGGAAGAATTGAAAAACCTTTTTGAAGCTCCTCCAAATGGCCGACCCTTGGCAAGGGCCTAGAGATCTGTTCCTGTACCAATAAATGACATCTTTATTCCCAAAATATTTGATTTTCATAGCATTACTCCATAGGCTGTCTCCAAACACTGCTCTCCATAGAGATTTACATAGCAGGGCCATACCAAAACTGCGAAGATTCATGATGCCCCAGCCCCCCATTTTCTTTGGGAGGGAGATGTTTATCAGTTTTGTAAGATGGTATTTCCTCTTTTCTTTGCATCCCCCCTGATAAAGATGGCCATCAAACTATTCAACTTTTTTTATAATAGCAGAATGGATATAATATAGATGTGCCCAATAAACAGATATTTGAGCAAGTACAGATTGAGAGAGGATCGTCCTGCCAGCCAAAGTTAAACATTTAAATTCCCATCCCGATATCCTTTTATAAAATCTATTGAGGATCCATGACCAGTCGGATTTGGTATAGACCGTGGGTTTTAATTGGAAACCCAAATATTTCATACCTTCTTTAATAGATATACCTTGAATTCTATAAATATGAGAAATATAGTCCATATCATTCATATTGACCTTCCCATAATGAAAAGATGATTTTCCTTCATTTATACATAAACCTGTAGCTCTTTGAAAGGATATTAATATCTCATGCATATTAAGCCAAGATTGTCTACAGAGCATAGCAAACAGTAGGATATCGTCCACGAAAAGGTTATGCGAGAAATAGCATCCCCTAGATATGTAGAGAGGGCAAATGTTCCCCATATCCATAGCTCTTTTTAGATGAAAACTTAGAGTATCCATAACTAGTATGAATAAAAGGGGGGACAGGGAGCATCCCTGACGGAGACCTCTTTCAACCGAGAAGAAAGTAGTGGGGCACCCATTTATGAGAATGGCAAAGTTGACTCCTTCCACACATGCCATAGTCCATTTAGTACACTGATCATTTAGCCCAATCTTTATGAGAAGACACCTCAAATAGCTCCAATCTAGGCAGTCGTAGGCTTTTCTGAGATCTATTTTAAGAATGGCCACTCCTATATTTTTTGTATGCATTGAGTGTAAGACTTCTTGAGCTATAGCCACAACATCTAATATATTCTTGCCATTTAGAAAACCATGTTGTTCCTTTGAGAGATAAAGAGAGAGATTTCCACGGATTCTTTCTGCAATAACTTTTGAGATGATTTTATAGATGGTAATGCATTGTGATATCGGTCTGTAATCGGAAAAAGATAAAGAGTCTCTTTTTTTGGGATCAATGCTATATAGGTAGAAGTAATGATGTGATTAATCTTGCCGCTTATTCTAGATTCTTCCACCATTCCTAATATATCATTTTTCATCATATCAAAGAAATGGATGAAAATGTCAATGGTCCAACCGTCAAGGCCAGGGCATTTATCTTTTTTAAAGGATTTCATAACAGTAAGTAATTCTTCCTCCATTACAACAGCAAATAGTCTTTCATTATCCTCTTCATCGAACATAACTGGGAAAGGTTTGATGCCCCACATTATATCATTTATCTCTTTGTTGTCGGCCTATTTATATGCCATTTGAAAGTGTTTTACCGCTTCTTTGGAGATCTCTTCCTGAGTGTATCGAGTTCTGCCATCTTCGCACTTGATTTTCCATATAGAATTGGAAGCCCATCTTTTGTTTGCAAAACAGTGAAATAATTTAGTGTTTTTATCTCCTTCCTTTAACCAAGTGGCTCGACTCTTTAGCCTCCAAGTCATTTCTTCAATGGAAAGTAACTTCTGCTTCTTTTTTTCTAGTTCCCATAGCCAAGATCGAACACCCCATGGAAGGGAGTGAGATGACATACCTTTTGCAATGTTTTCTAATTCCTTTTTAATCTCTTGTAGTTCTAGATGGTTGGATTGTTTTTTCAAGGTCTGCCACTCTTTTACTTTTGATCGCAGACATCTCATTTTGCCAATCAATTTTTCCGAAGGGGAGCTTCCAAAACTCAGATCACTAGATTGCCATGTTTCCCGGATAATGTTGTTGAAGGATTCATCTTCAAACCAAATCCTATTGAATTTAAAAGGATAGTTCATCCGCGAATGTTGTTCGAACCATTGCAGTGTAATTGGACGATGATCTGAAATAAAAACAGGAAGGGTATGAGAGCTCGGGAGACCAAACTTTTCCATTAAATTTTCATGCATAATGAACATGTCCAATCTTTTAGCAATAAAGGCATCTCCCAACCTTCCATAGTCCCAAGTAGGTGATAAGGATTTTGGGAAAACATCTACAAAGTTGAAATGCAATAAAGCTGCTCTGATTTTTTCCCCAACCGGGTCAGCTTTTTTCCCCTTCCCCCAAACCTCATCTAGTCCCAAAGTGCAGTTAAGATCACCGGTGATGAGAAGCATCTCAATCTCCATAAAACCAGAGGAAAGGAATTTGTTCCAATATGAAGCTCTGTCTTTATAGGGTGCGTAAACATTTAGTATATGATAATGGTCCGCACAGCCTCTCTGCTTAGCCATTATCAAGATTCCCCCTAGGCAGTGGAAAGTGATTGCTGAAATCCATCTCGGGTCCCAAAGAACCGCTAAACCTCCTGAGAGACCAGCCACCTCCGTAGCCACCATATACCAGGATGGAAGCATACGCCTAAAAAAAGAGATTGTGTCCTGTCTATCGTGCATTGTCTCCTGGATTAAAATCATCCTATAAGAAGAAGAAAGAAATAAATCCTTTAGAGCTAAAGATTTCGGGTCAACTCCGAGACCCCTTATGTTGATAGAAAGAATGTTCATCATTTGGAACTCTTTCCGGGCATGTCTGCTCTAAGAGGCCCGCTTTCAAGAAGATTGACAATGGGGATGTCAACTAAGGAATATTCTTGGAAATCAAGATTAGAAATGCCCTTTCTCCCCCTGAAATGCCTACTGCCCCTGTTGTTTTTTCGACGAACAGTGATATTCTTCGCCGAATTAGGACTTATGACAAGTGAAGTAGACATTATAGGTTTATTAATGGTAAGGGGCAGTTGGCATAGAGATTTCCTCTGTAGTAGCATGTCCAAGTCACTACCCATAGAGTTTGGGGGGGATGGTAGAGGAGATGCAGGGGGAGAAACCGAGATCAAGGGGGCTTTACCCTTATAGGATTTATGGGAGAGGTTCGGGGTAAGATGAGATAATGAAGAGGGGGATAACATATTAGGGGCATGACCAGATCTAATAGGTGATGAAGAGGACAAGAGGACAATGTGAATATTTGAATTCAAGTGGGTAATGAGACAATCTTTAGGAATGGGTGTACGCGATATGATAGGAATATTCGGGGACAATTCAGGAGGAGGCGGTTGGGAGGAAATGACATTAACACCCGTGTTGAGAAAATCGTCCATCGAGTTCGATCTTGGAAGATTTATGGAGGAAGATTTTTTATAACTGGGGGAGAAGAAAGGTCGATGGAACATCTCCCTCGACAAGTCCTGGGAAATGGAAAAAAATTGAGAGCAGGTTGGGGAGAAAATATCTGTGATCGGAGAAGCTCTATTATAGTAGTTCTTTTCATCATCCCCGGAACCGTGCGGAGAAGACATGTTCTGTGATTTCTGACACACCTTGTGATCCTTATATCGCATCTTACCATTTGTATGCTGCAGACATTTGTCTTTGAGGTGTCCCGTTTTGTGATAGAGGGAGCACCTGAAAGGGACTCCCCAGTAATCAAGCCTTTGATAGGCAGATAATTCTCCCCAGAACAAGTCAACATGGTCAGGAAAACCACCCCTATAATCTTTCTCCACCAAGATACGGGCAACCCTTTTATCTTTAGCGCCCGGGCATCTTGGGTCAACGTAGACAAATTTTCCAATTGCATTTCCAATGCAGGCAAGAGATTCTTTCGTCCATAGTTCAATAGGAAGTGCAGGTAATTTGACCCATATATAATTGTTCTGAGGGGTGTTCCTAAGAGGTTCGAAGCCTATGTACCATTTATGGAGAGCCAAAAAACTCCGGCCGTGCACCCATGGGAGGCCCCAAACGGTATTAAGATCGTTTACTTTCAGGAAATGAAAGTTGTACTAGTCTTTCATCATACGAACAATGGTAGGAGTGTATCCAATTAGAGGCCGCCATCTAACTCCAAGCCATTTTCTAATCTGGACATCATCCATGTCAGGGAAGTGCCATTTCCCTACAAGAGTACGAGATTGCAAACTTGCAATACGGTCCGCCAACATAAGCCTATCCAAACATATAGCAGATGGGGAAGGGGTGATCTTTGTAGGCCGTTGATTGATTTTCCTGCGAGGGACAGAGGGGGGAACATCACCCTGATCAGGAACCTGTTGGGAAGTTTGCAAGTGATTTGCCAGCTTGGGGTGCCAGCAGGATGATTTAATAGTACCAAAATGTAATGCTTCTGCCTCCATGGTAGCTTTTACTAATTTCGTCGAGTCGGATTCCATGTGGAGTATATCCATCTCAGCAGACTGAAATAGCCTGCCTTCCCAAAGGACGACAAGATAGGGGAATAAAAAGAGGCATGAGCCATAAGGACAAATATTTCAAATCTCCAGATTGTAAAGCCGCCTCGGGATATAGTCATCAATCAAAGTAAAGAAAAAGGATGCCTCAATTATACCGAGGAGATAAAAAACCAGACAATTGCTCCAAGTATTAATAGAAAGAGGTAAGGATTGAGAAAAAGGACCATAAATAGTCAATGAAGAGGTGAGGGCTGGCAGTACTAGAAGTACGAAAAGTAGAGGATATTGGAAGGAAGAGGAAATGACAGTCTACGGAGCCCAAGATAATTGAATGCCCATTGAATGAAGCTTCCTAACTAGTCTGTGAGTAGGAAGATAAGACACAGAAAGGAATTAAAACAATCTACGAAACACCCTCAAACGGAATTACCGGAAAAGAGTCGGAAATACTAGCACGACAACGGGAAAACCAGAGGCAACAGAGTAAGGGGATGCATAGAATTCACGAGGATGCACCCGGGCAAACAAAACAGCAATAGCAAATTTCGTAAATGCACCGCCAAGGGCCAATTTTAAAACGACAATCTGTGCATGGCCTAGTAATAACAACAAAATTCCTGAATTTTTTCATAGGTATCCAAAACCATTTGGAAAAGATAAACCAGAACATGGGAAATTAAAAATAGATTGAAAACAAAACAGTAGATAGTCTGTTCCTAAATCTAGATAAAATTCATTAGGGTATAAACCATGAATAACCCATCCCTCCCACATTAAGCCAAAATGAAAAACCAGGATAAGAAATAGGAACGAATTATAAGCATTGCATTATCGTTAATGATAGCAAAAATAACTCTAGATATTGTATATCAAAATTATCTAACATTCCATATATGTAAAACGAGATATTCGAAAACTGACCTATTTCTGAGTTGGAGCCGAGGGAAGTGCGCCACAGGATTGTCAACAAACCCGAACCAAAAGGCTTGAACCAGGCGCATAAAACGTCGAAAAGAACTCAGGACAATGAGAACATGACTCTGGGTATAGAGAGTGAGATATAATAAGCAGCAAAGCAGAACACAACCCCACACCAAAGTACGCAGGGTAGATAAGGCCAAGCCAAACCTTTCTGAAGCTGGTGGAAGTGAGGATTTATAGAAAATTTTAGCTTCTGACAAGGGGTTCAAACAAATGACATACTATTTAGGAAAGATTTAACAGGTGTAAAAAAGCATGAGCGAGTCACGAGGTAGCCATGCATATGGCGCCACGTTCAGATAGGAAAATCGAACGTCGGTAAGTGTAATAGGGGGAACGTGGCGTGAATAGATTAAGACTGACATGCATATGTTCTATAGATATCGTAGTCTATCAATGCGCACCTGTGTGATGGCAGAAAGTCGGCTATTGGCTTGGCGCATGGCGCATTGAGAAAAAACATCACTGGTTGGTTGCTTTCGCAGCATTCTTCCACTTTAATTTTATTAAATTAAATTAAAATTAATTGTACAAAAATATTTTGAGTTTGAACGTAAAATGAGTTATTATTTTTTGGCCATGTATATTGGCCCATGGTATTGTATCAAAGTTTATTCACATATTAAGAATCTTCACAATAAATGGGTTCAATTTTGGTGCTTAAGAATCTTGTTACATGTTTAAATGGGTTCAAACTTCGGATGGCTCA
>APFE031363622.1:70114-133337 GCA_000404065.3 Pinus taeda
TAATTTATAACATTTCTCTAGTTATTATTATTCTTATACATATAATCTATATATAAAAGAGACAAATGTCATTTGGAGATATCTTAGGTGGTTGGGAAGAACATATTATCCTCTCTATTGTTAAGCCAAGAGAGTAATTCCATGAACCAATTGTATTTTTGCATTAAGAGAGAACATGGATATATACAAGGAAAGGGAGACTATCAAGATTCATCTCTCACTGTCCCTTCATCTTCCAATTCCCTTTGTTTGTTGTTTACAATATTTACATGGATTTTCCTAATCCCAAAGATTAGGTGTCAACATTCCCCCCCCATAACCTGAAGGGGTGTTGGTGAGTCCAAGCATCATTATTGAACCAAGAGACTCATTCTACAACCTGGTGATGTGTAAGCTTGTCCATCCATCTATGCTCATCATTTTTGAACTAAAAATAAACTACTCTCTAAATAGAAAAGTAATGTCAGCTATAATAAAAAACAAAGACTAATATGGTATATATGTTTAGTTAATTGTCGTATGACATAATATAATTTCATGTAAATAAATTAGAAGTAGAAAAAATGTGTGAGTAAGATGTTTAAACCTTATATTTTACAAAAATATTTCAACACTGGATTTTTTTAACGAATTTGAATATATAAGTTAACTAAATTATGTGGATATCAATTTATTTACACATTGTATTTTGTACTCTAAAAGAAGTTTTCACTTGAAGAAATTTGATCCCTCTCGCCTCATGTTAGATCTAGAGTTAGATGGATCTAGGCTGGTGAGTATTTCAAACTTTTCTCTAAATCAAAACGCTTTGGTGAAGATATTTGCAATCTGCTCATTTGGGGAACAATGTCATAGATGGATAACCTTGGTCTTAACATGATGTTATATCACATGATACTTTGTATTGATGTGCTTGGTTCAATTATGGAAACTTTCGGTTCTTCGCCAATTTTATTGCAAAAGTGTTATTAATCAAAAGATGAGTTGAATGCACTTGTTTCTCCTGCAAATCTTCCAAAACAATTCTGAGCCACACAATTTCCTTCGTTACTTCAGTTGTTGCCACAAATTTTTGCCTCAGTTGTGGAACCTTTTAGAACTAATTGCTTTCGTGACCTCCATGAAATAGCTCCTAATCCAAGACTCATAACATAACTTGAAGTAGATACTTCAGTTTCTTTGTCTCCATCAAAACATGAATCAGAGTATCTAATCAAGCTGAATTCATCAACCTATGTGTACTTGAGTCCAAAGTCTTGTTTTTCCTTCAAGTACTTTAGAACTCTTTTTGCAGTAGACCAATGACCCTCACAGGCTTTTGCATAAACCTAGAGAGGGTTCCAACAACAAATGAAATGTATGGTCTGGTAGTAGTCATGTAGTTGAGACTTCCTATGAGCTGTTTGTACTTTGTTGCATCCTCAAATTCTTTTCCTTCAGTGGATGTGAAAAATAAATTTTGTTCCATTGGAGTAGTCAAAGGATTGCAGTCGGTCATGCCAAACATGTTCAGCACATCTCCAATGTACTTTTTTTTAGAGAGGAATATAAACTTCAGATGTTGGGTTACTTCAATACAAAGATAGTAGTGAACATAGCCCAAATATGTCATTTCAAAACCTTTCCTCGGTTCTTTTTTTTTATGGATGCAATGTAATTCTTATTGTTCCTTGTCAGCAAAAGATCATCTACATACACCACAAGATATACAACTGTTTTTCCAACTTTCTTGACAAACAAAGTTGCATCGTCAAAATCATAGTGTTTAAAATTGAGTTTTAGAAGATGCTCAGTCAATTTCTCGTACCAGGCTCATGGTGTTTGCTTGAGGCCATACAAAAATTTTACAAGCTTACATACTTTGTGTTCCCAACCTTTCATAACAAATCCCTTTGATTGGGATATAAAAACATCATCTTTCATATCTCCATTCAAGAAAGCATTTTTTTACATCCATTTGATGGACTTTCCAATTGTTCTGAGTTGCTAAGGCAAAGAGTGTCTGGATGGTAACCCATTTTGTTGTGGGGGAGAAAGTCTCCTCATATCAGCTTCTTTCTTCTGTGCAAAACCTTTTGCCACAAGATTGTATTTATGCTTGTCAAGTGAGCCATCTACTTTACACGTGTCCTTGAAGACCCACTTGCAACCAATTGGTTTGGTTCCCAATGGAGGATCAACCAAGTTCCAGGTGACATTCTTTATCAAAGCATCATATTTTTTTGCATTGCTTCTTTCCATTCATCATGAGAAACAACTTCTTTGAAGGAAGTTGGTTCAAAATTTGTAGACAAATTTAGTTCATAATCATAAGAAACATCCATATCTACAAGTGAATCAATATCATCTACATCGCCTCCATTTTTCTAGTTGAGCTTCTTGTTCCTATCTTTCCAACCTCATCAGGACGAACACTTTCAAGTGTCTTTGTGAGCCAATTTGGAGGACCTTTCTAAGATGGCCCAGGATACTTAGTGGACTGAGATGGGGCTAAATCAAGATTTAGCCTCCCAATTCTCTCAATGACATCACTCATAGTGTCATCTTGATTAGTGGTTGGAGCTTCATGCGGGGGAGATAATGCTTCAAAAGGAGATTCCATAGATTGGTCCAGTAAAGGGATCCCCCCTTCAAGATGTGGAATCTCATTTGCATATCTGAATTTATCCAAGCAATCAAGTTGTCGCTCAACAACATTGTTAGTCTTGGAAGATTCAAGAAAGATCATAACTCTAGATATTATAAACTTGTTATTCACTTCATTATAGAGAAAATATGCTTTAGAGGTATCTGAGTACCCCAAGAAGATACATTTGCGACTCCTTGCACTGAGTTTGTTTCTTTTCTCCTTAGGCATCAAGACGTAATAGATGGAACCAAAAACCTTGAGATGTCTTACCGAAGGAATGTGGTCATACCAAATTTCATAAGGAGTCTTGTTTTTTATAGCATGAGATGGACACCTATTCTTAATATACACAGCACATAGAACTACATTAACCCAAAACATTAGCTTAACATTTTTTAAAAACGTCATCGAACATACCGTATTTAAGATTGACTTGTTCATTCTTTCAACTACTCCATTGTGTTGGGGATTATAAGACACGATTGTTTGATGTTTGATCCCATGTTGGTGAAGATAGTTTTCAAATACATTTGAAGTATGTTATTTTCCATTATCAGTATGAATAGAGCCAATATAAGATTGTGCATCATTTTCAATCCATGCATGAAAGTTCTTGAATGTTTGAAAAGGTTCAGATGTGTTCTTCAATAAATAAACCCAACACATTCTGGTGTAGTCATCAATAAATATCATCATATATTTATTACCATTTGCAGAAGGAACAAGCATTGGGCCAAATAAATCAAAATGAATGAGTTCAAACTTTCTATGTGCTCTTGAATGAGAATCATGAAATGATTGTTTGTTGTGCTTCCCTAAGATACAAGCATCACATTGCTTAAGTTTCTTAGGAATAGTCGGTAAAACAGTAACGCCACTTTCCTTCTACAAATAAAGGTTGCCATAGTTCAAGTGTCCAAATCTAGCACGCCATAAAAGACTTGATAAAATTGTACCTTGGTCCTTCATCATAATGAGAAGTATTGTATGAAAACTTTTGTGTAGAAGCAGAGGTTCTTTGCGGCTTCAATAATATTTCTTCTTCTATCCCAATCACGACAAGTAAGTGATCTGGCACTTTTTTTATCTCGACTTTGCCATTAAATATATGAATGGAGTGTCCTTGCTGGCGCATGTGGACCAAAGACAACAAGTTTCTCCTCAACTCTAAGAGGTATAGAACATCATGTAGAAGAAAGTCTAAAAAGACCGGGTAGTTTGAGCTTGATGGGTCCAAGCCCCGATGGCTTGAGTTTTGACTTGTTTACATAGTGGACTACTCCATCAACATTGTGAATGAATTCTTCAAAGAAATCTCTTTTGAAATTCATGTGGCAAGTTGCTCTTGAACCAAGAAACCAAGCATCTTTCCATGAAGCAAGTGAATCATTAAATAAGTCTTCAGTTACTCCAATGTTGCAATGTGCCACAATATAATAAGTGAACTCAAGTGATTCTCCTTTCTCTTTATTAGGTGTTTTACCTTTTCTTCATTTCTTTCCTTCTCGATTATGTCCTAAGGCAGCTTACATGTGGAAGCATCATGTCCATTTATATTACACTATGTGCAATGAAGATCATACCTTTCTCCTTGGAAATGTCTACCCCCCTGCCTCTAAATCTTTTCCTTTCTCTTCCTCTTCGACCACCTCTTCCTCTAGCAGAAGCTTGTCCCTGATTCTTCTCTTTCTGCGTAAGGCACATGGCTTCTTCAGAAGACTAAGGAGTTGTCTTTTTCCCAAAATCTCTCTCTTTCAACAAACTTCTTCTCAAGGGAGTCAAAAGAAATCTTCTTAAGTTTGCCACTTTCTTGCAATGACTCAAGATAATGTGCATAAGTGGGATATAGTGCCTTGACAAAGGCAGTGATAGGAACGTCTATTTCAACCCCAGTGGCTTTTATGGCATGCATAATGGATCTTATTTCTGATGCTAAAGCAAGAGGGTCATCATTTTTCAATTCAAGATTGAACAAATTGATCATCAATTGAACAGCTTCAAGCTGAGAGTGTGAGTCATATAATTCCTTTAACTTCTTTGAAGCTTCAAGTGCATTTGGAAATGGCGAAATATGATGACTCACCTCTTCATTTATTAACACTACAATTAAGGCATAGGTCTTGTTGTTCTTGTTTTCCCAAATGGCAAGATCATTGTCTGAAGCAGGCTTTTCATGTGCATTGTCTCCTTATCCTCCTAAACTCCTTTCCAAAGTTCATTGAAAATGACAATGTGTTTTATGTTCCTAAATCACTCATGATAGTTCTATCTGCCAGAGAGAAATACTCCCACAATAGAAATTAGTGAATGTATCATATAATCTAATCTATTCCCAAAATAATTATAATATTCACAACAAAAAACTTGATGTATTTGTAATAAAGTTAACTAGCTATATCTTCAAAAATCATTAATTAAAACATTAACCTATTAAATATATCCTCTTGATATATTTAATTTCATACACATAATATATGCCCATTACAAAAAAAACTCAACGAATTCATGCCATTATATTACATTACATTATATGGCACGCCCTTTCCTTTTTAAAATCCATTATATGCCATGTTCATTATATACCACAAACCTTTACAAAAAACACACATATAATCACACCACCTATGAACTACAAACTTTTTTTAATTCCATGTAATATGAAACGGTAGCACCAATGAATATGTCACGCCCTTTTTTTAACTAGGGAGCGCACGTAATTCAAATACATGCACTCACCGAATACTCAACGTAGTCTTTAAAAGAATCACACAACTTTGAAATGGGAATCACGGGCTGCACAAAAATTGTTCAATGCACAAAAACACATACCACTCAAATGCATAAGAACACAAACATCACATATGGTCTTCCATTATGGTCTTAACGCACAAAACTCCACTGTTCAACGCAGGTTCCACAACTCAAGAGTTTAATAAACACATGGTCCAGTGGTAGGCACCACATTCAATTCATTACAACGCCCAAAGCAGCCCAAACTCTTCAATGCAGAAAGCAGAGGAGCAAAAGAAGCTAAAATGGGGTTGGCTCATAGTAGCTCTACGAATTAATTTTATTTTTGCATTAATTCAGAATATGGATATATACAAGAAGGAGAATATTGGGATTCATTTCCCCATGTCTCTTCATTTTCCAATTTCTTTTATTTGGCTATTTATAATATTTATATGGATTTTCCTAATCCCAAAGATTAGGTGTGAATATCTATCTAGGTTCAAATCCCTACTAGTGATACGATGAGTTTTGATGTCTTGATGAATATTGTGGTAATGGCTTTGAGCTTGAGAACATAACTCTTGAGTGAGTATAATTGTGGGTTGGCCTAGTACCAACAACCTCACTCTTGCCATCAAGCTAAGAAGGAGGTCGTTTTCTTTCCTTGGAATATATATATATATATATATATGATTGAGCAAATTATAAAGATGTAGATGGTAACGTTGTATATCATAAATAACTTAATACAACAACTCAAGCAAGCATGAAGATCATCAACAATTTTGGGAACTCCACTCATCCTCTGTGTGATTCAAATAGAATAGACGATGATGTTACTCTACAAGGTGTGCATGGTTGGTGAAGGCCATAATGAATAAACATGGGAGAGGTTTTGTCCATACAAGCTTGGTACCACCTTCAATATTGTGAGGACACCATCATTGCATCATTCTAGTCCACCATTAGCAATAACCCTACATTATCGAGTCATTGGGATCCTTGATGTTGAGCCTAAGCGGGATGGATGACAACTTCAAAAGATCAACCTATGGATAAATGGTGAAAGGATCGTTATGGATTAATAAAACTAGTGAATTTTATTTATATAAGAGACTGTGGAAAATGCACACATATGGGCTACATAAGTAGATCAATCATGTAGCGTCAAGGAGTTGCAATAACTTGCACTTTGTAATTAACAATTTTAGAACAAATGGGGATGTTACTTTGCAAGGTGTGCATGGTTGGTGAAGGCCATAATGAATAAATGTGGGGGAGGCTTTGACCATACATCCTATTATGGCCTTTAAGGCTGCAAAAGACACCATTGTTGCACCGTATTAGTCCACCATTAGCAATAACCCTGCATTGTCAAGTCATTATGATCCTCAATCTTGAGCTACAACGATATGGATGACAACCTCTGGAGATCAACTTATGGATAAGTGGTGGAAGGCTCCTCATAGATTGGTATGTATTTTCTTTACAAAAACTAGTGAATTTTATTTATATAAAAGACTATGGTAAATGCACACACTTGGGCTACATAAGTAGATAGTCCTTGTCGTGCCAAGGAACTACAGTAATTTTCTCTTCGTAATTAACAATTTCAAAGCCACCCAAAATACCCATTCATATAAAGATTTACTAGATAGAAAAGGATTGCGACCCTCAAATTCCAAAATTGGTTGGTTTACAAATTGTCCATGAATTAAAAATTTTCATTTTTCTTCTAAATGGGTAGCTAAATTAGCCTAGGAATTGGCCAATTTATTGTTGTGTCATCACATGTCGAACCATTCAATCTGTAATTCATTTTTTCAACCAAAGTTCTAATTTTGCTAAGAATGGTTTCATTCTGAGATCTCTGTCCTTTGTTCCAAATTTCATGTGTCTCATGATGATAAATGAGTCCCCTTGAACAAGAAGAGGCCTTGGATGGAATGTACAAACTAGGATAATGCCTCGTAGAAGAGCATTTGCCTCTATTGAATTGTTGGAAATAACTCCTAGTTTCCATGCATATTGTCTATCAATTATTCCTATAGGGCGAAAGATTGTCCCCTCGCACTTTCCTCCCCCTCATGAATTGGTATGTTAATCTTCATGGATATGTTCATTTCTACTACTTGTTGTTTACTTTCATTTCTATGTCTATCATATATTTTCTCTAGTTTGAAGGCCATCTCTACCTAATTTCACTTTTCTCGGTTGCCACTGCCTTTCTTCTTGCCTCCAATTTTTTTCTTTGCATGCCTAACCTCCATCTCAACTCCTATTATGCAAAGGCTAGGATAATTTGTCACTTCCCCCCTCCCCCCCCCCCCGAGTCTTTGCTTAAATTGGATCTTGTTGTTCTACCTAGTCCCTTTTCTTCCCCGACCCCCTCTTCCTTTTTCTCTCGGTGCAATCTCCTTGCACATTGTTAAGTGCTGATTTCCCAACCTGGTCTTGGCTATGTATATCTTTGAAGCTTATCTAGTGATGCATCTTTCCATCATGTCTAAAGGTCATGGTGGACACCCCTACTTCCAAATCACAAGTGACTTATCACATCATGAGACAGATTGATACACAAAGATGAAACCATTGTGTGCAAAGTCATAAGTCAAACCATGTCAAGTGGGTGCACTTCACATGTTGTCAAACTAAATCAACACCTAATCAACAATAATATTACATATGATCTTGTGTAAAACGGGAAAGATTCTACCACCCCACAACAACATTATTTCACAACATGTGACTGATCGTTTTGAAGCTCGAGGAAGTATGCCCCATCACTTTGATTTGATCATTCCCAAACAACCATTTGTCAATAGCTGCAGTTATAGAGGTTGAGGCCCAGCTACATATATAGTCAGACACCATGGGAGGAGTAATCGACTGGGTGTAACTAGTGAATGTGGGTGTTGTACAAATGAAATCAGAAGTTTGGGAGGTCTTTGTGAAAATTGGATGGGTTGAGTTTCTTACATGATTTCAAGGACACAATACAACCATTGCCCTAGAGTTTCCACAAACATTTAACGAGGCTTAGGCTCTTATGTAGAAACTCACAATAGTTGTGAATGAAGAAATAATCACTATTGTTACTAAGCTCTCATGAGAGGGAGAGGCATGGTCTAAATATTTTTAAATTTCCAGCGAATGTTGGTCCCCTTTCTTGTAGAAGTTGTCACCATTACCAGACCCGAGGAAGGGAATTTGTCGTGAGACCTTTCTCCCCCTCTTGGAAAGATGTGGTGTTTGTAGTTCAAAGGTTTGTGACTTGCGAAGGTAGGTACAATATGGTGTACCACTACCATGTCAAGATCCTCATGCATTTAGTGGGGCATAAGCCTTTGAATATGTTAAACTATTTGTTGAAGCATTTAACCAAGATGGTGGCACTAGTAAGATGAAAATAGAAAAACGCTAAATTCGGGCTATGTCATCAAGGATTAATCAATACTTGAATTGATGTTGAAATGCATGATTCAAATATACCCTGGGATGCTTTTTATTTAAGGAGTTTGAAGCAAACCTTAGACAAGGGTTTTCAATTTAAGAGGTAAGAATCTAGAGGCTCCTTCTGCATCAGGATGTTGGTACTCAACCAGGAGCTCAACAACCTTACAAACCCTAAAAAGGTAAAGATCTTACACATAACTAAAGCCTCAGGTTTCATTGAATAATTAAGCATTATACCTCTGGATGGGGTGGATTCTTGTATACCAAAAGTCACAATAGAAGGGCTTGACAATTTCATGAGTGATGAAGTTACCAAGCTAGTGGCTGCACTACAATCAAAGGATATTCTAAAGACTATTCTTGAAAAGCTACCTCCCACTTTCATAATCAGAACTAATGACGTCAAGCCAAGGAAGGCTAAGCGAAGTAAAGATAAGGTTTTGGCTCCAAAATTATTCCAATCTTGTAGCGCTAGTTATCAAAACCTCCTTAAGAAAAATAAAAAGCTAATTTTATAGAATGAGAAACTTGGGGTTAAATTGTGTTAGAATAAGCCAAAACTTGATAACTTCGATGCCTTGCTCAATGCTATTGACCATGAGAAAAACCTTGAATCTAGGGCCAAAACATTCTCAATTGCATGTACAAGGAAGATCAACAGATTATTAATATTATTTAGACAATATTCTTACAAACACTTATGCCTTCCTCTAGTTGAAGCTAGATATGCCTCAGTGGCAGAATACAGATGACCTCTTTGATTTTGGGCATTATCAACAAAGAAAATCACCAATAAGTCATAGAAAAAATGAGACAAAGGTGGTTTTCCATGTACATGATACAGAAGAAAAATGGAAAAGTCGGATTACAAAATGAAAGGATCTTTACCAGGAGGAGCAAAAGCTTAAAAAGGCAATATGTGAACTAGGCATGAAAGCTTCTACTTATCATGTACCCTCTAGGGTATACCTCATCTACCTTCATGATTTATGGACTGCCTTTTGACTTAGGCAACTTAGGAATGGCCATCCCTATGAATTTGATCAACCATAAACATTTATTAAAGTTTATCGTAATTCAAACACAATAAAACAAAATCTACTTTGTGAACTTTACTTGTTTAATTTTGTCTTACATGATAACACTCGATGGAATCCTAACCCCTTTGTTAGGAATCTATAGTTAAGAGCCTTTATTTCTTATATAACCAATTTGGTAAAATGGAAAAAGGCCTCTGATTTTTATGCCCCTACAGATATTGAAGCCAGGTTGATGGTCCGGGAGGAATATCCACTTACTAGATTGGTTGTTAATAATTTGTTAAGACTAAGAGATGATTCAAGTGACTCTCACACTATTCGACATAATCAACATTATGTTGTCATAATATCATGAATTAGCTTGCACCCATTCTTTATAAGCTCTTCTTGAGGTACATGGCATTTGGGAGGTGTTGCCACCATTTTTGTGGGATAAACATCTGATGGGGTATCCCCACCTTGGCCTTACCCTCAATAGGGAAATGTTCTACACTTACACTATGCTTAAGCATGGCGGGCATTGGGTGGGACCCTGCTTTCACTACCCATTACTTTGGTGCCCTACAAGATTTTACAGAGCTCCCGTTCAATGGGATGAAGAGGAGGAGAAATCTAACTAGATGGAGATGGATAAAACATTGGGATATTATAATATAGGAGAATTTGGACACCTTGTCTATAATTGGGGTGACTTACATGCCAGAATTGGCTGGGGGAAATGTCGAGTCACTGAATTGGAACTCTTTTTGTTCACTAAGCTATCACTTTTGCCCAATTTATCTCTCTTTTTCCAACCTCTTATCATTGTATATGCTCTTTAATGCTCATACACTTGCATGTATATACATGCTTGTTAAGTTCTCTATTTCTTTGTTTTGGTTAGAATTAAGGGTTGTTGAAGAAGTATTAAAGTGTAGGTTTCATGTGGCTCATTGTGTATATATTGTTATGCTTAGAGTTTGGTGTGCATATAATAAATGTTGGATTGATTACAGTGTTAAAAAGTGTTCCTAAGCTATGAGGTTAGCTATCAACAATCATATCATAATTGATCAAGAATCAAGGGAACAATTCTTATCGAATACTTGAGAACCTTATTGTTTGATCAAGGATCAAAGTTTCTTGTTAGAGGCCGAGGATTTCCAAGGGCCTTATTATTTTGATTGACATCAAGGAATTTTGTTAAAGGCCAAGCTATATTATTGTTTTGCAACCAAATCTAAAAAGCAACCTCAACTATATTATAGTTATGAGGATCAATCTCACAAAGATAGTTGAATAAGTCAGGGAGGTGCTCTGACACCAAGTATCATGGGCTAGTGGGCCAAGTTGCATGGAAGAGTATCCACTCCAATTATGTAGGCCATCATAAACCATTGGGAAGTTGATGTCCTATGCATGTGGCATTTCCCCAACTCTAACTATCTCTTGCCATCTCGAGAGTGGTCGCATCTACTATTGAGCAAAACACAAATTAGGACGTTTACATTAGTTCAATGTGTAATCTATGTAGCCATTGATAGATTTCACGTTAACCATGCAACTATAATATGTTATTGTACGTTGTTTTACTGTTATCACACTGCAATTTTTATTTATGTTTGGTCCACCAAGTGGAGTCACATTGTTATCATAGTCTGAAATTAGAAACCTGAACTTTTACATATATGAGAGGCCTATAACATGTATGTATGACTAGTTTTTATGAACTCTGTAGTTGTTGTTTTGTTTTAGTATATAATAGAGATTTCAAGTCGTGAATGTAAGTTCTACCGAGTTATGTGATTATGTTTTCATGAGTTAATGAGGAAAAATTTAAGATTTAAATTGAAGATTGTGTTGATTGTTTAATAGTGTTAAGGCACACGCTGACCTTGAGCAAGGGCCACTCAAGGTGCGATTTTTTGTCAACTTCTTTTATGTTTGTTTTTGCAAATATAATTAGACTATGGTTTATGTTTTCAAGCATTTGAATATGCTTTATCTTCAATTAATTTCCATTCAGTTTCATAAATTATTATAGAAGTGATTGTGAGGTTTAATGCTCTTTTCAAGTTCATAGATTAGTTGTTTAGGGGATATGTCAGCTTACTTTAAAAGTAGATGCTGCAGAATTGGGTGTTGTAGAATTGCTTGGATTCAAGTCCACCTAGTGACACCAAGCTAGCCACCCTTAAAAACAAAATTTGGGTGCATGAGGTGCCACATAGCCAAGTAGTGAATTGTCCTTAAGCGAAGCCTTCCTATGAGTATGCATCCCCATGAGTTCCTTTGCTTAGGTCATTGAAATAACGTGAGGAGCTTGCCTCTTGTGTATATTGCATAGAGTGCCACACAAGTTTACTAAGCCCGGTTTGAAAAATCAAGTGTATTGTGTAGCCTAAACCATCCTTCAAATAAGAAACACATAAATAAAACAACAAGGTTTGATCTTAGGTTTTGCCCATTCTCTAAAAAATTTGGTGTTTTAGTAGAAGCATTGATTCTTCAGGAAATTTTGGTAATTTTTCCTCAAGTTTCCCTCTTTGTAGAGCCTTGGTAGTAATTCAAGACTTACTTGGGACTAGATGACCTTTTTAATGAACTTCGTATATAGGCCAAATATTTCTTCACTGCGCAAGTGTTGTTGTATCCGGATATACGAGGGGGTATATTTCCAATCTCATTCGTGGATGCCTCCAACGATTTGACAATCTGAATGGGAAGGACATGTACTCATTGGAAATGGTTTGGATTTTGTTTAGACCATATTTTGGGAGATGCACAATTCGTAACCAGAGATCCAAGATGGGGCCCAACGTTGGTGGTTCATATGCAGGAGGCCAGATTTACACATGAATATGAAGGTATTCAGGATATAGGGTTGGCTTGCAGTGTACATCATTGTGGAGCCCGAAAGTCCGCTAAGTTGGATCTCTCTTGATGCAACCAAGTAATTTGGGAGTTTGGGGGGCCTTAGGTGTGTTAACAAGGGAAAAATGTGTTACATCCTAGATTACTCTAGAACTAGACATAATGTGAAATTATTGCATAATGCTAAATGGGAGGACTCGATGGGCCCCATGCCGAGTCCACATGGCAGTGACCATGTGGAACCTTAACATTTCCCACTGCTCATTGCCTCTTTTCCTTTGTTTAACTTTGAATGCCACGATGGTGACAAATCCGAGCCACATAACCTAGATGTGGAGGCAGACCCATCTATGATGACTTGTTAAGGTGACGTGGAGACCATGTGAACTTACCACCACTCACCACCACAACAAATGTGTAATGTAACATTGAACAATTGGTGGTGGTGGGGCGGTGATGTCAATTGAAAATTTCTTGTTTGTCAAGGTTATCAACTAACAAGATTTCTCAAGGATAAAATGTGAAAAAAACCCAAAGCCATAGAACATTGTAAATAAAGACTGAAAATAGCAAAGCAAAATAATCTAGAAAATGAAAAAAAGAGTGATTAATGGAAAGTGTTCATTAAAAAAGGGAATTTGAGGAAATAATTCTTACTTATAATATTTAATAATAACTATGATGGAAATTATTATATATAAACTAATTTAATTTAAAAAAGAAAAAGAAAAAGAGAAAAACGAATAAAAAAGAAAAAAAAAAAAAATTTAAGAATGAAAATTAAACAAAAATTTATAGAAATAACTATAAAAATAATTCAATATTGTTTTTTGATAAATCTACAGAAATAACTAGTAAAAAATATTCACATATTGTTTTGATAAGGCTATAATTTTGAAACCTATTTAATAAAATAAATAAATAAAAGAGAAGAAACAAAGATAGATAATACATAGAAAATGGTGAATATGATTTAATAAATGTGAAAATATAATGAGTGAGTTTCCTTCTATATTGTGATCACAGTGTCTACAAAATTGATGGTTTTGCAGGGGTTGGCGTTCTTTTGAAGGTTAAAAAGCGATGTGTTGTTTGGGGGGGGGGGGGGGGGGGGGGTGGTGGGGTGGCATGGATAACTACTGTTGTAAACCACTAGAGCATGTGGATGAGAGAGATATATCGTGGGGGCCCCTCATTCAATCTGCAAACTCGGTATGTACCCCCTTCACAAACCACCTTTGATTGTTAGAACACACAAACTGGGATTGGTGTGGCAAGCACCACGGTGATCTGGTAGTGGTCACATGGAAGCCATGAAAGAGGCCTGGGTGACATGGATCTGCCTCTAATGACATGGTAGAGCCACGTAGATTTCACATGGGAATCCCATGCTAACATGGGATTATCTAGTTGGTTAAACTTCAAATGGACATAACTTTTAATCCGAGAGTGAGATTGAGATCAAATTTATATCACTAAAGATCGCTTGATGAGATAAATGCAATGGTAGTCATTTTTTCTTTCTTTTGACAAAGCTGAAAGATGAGGAGTTTTTTAACCCCATATTCAAGATAAAATTTGGAGTTCGGGTTAGATTATCGAGTATCACCTCCCATAATGTGAGTTAGTACAAGGGTGTGGGAGGGACTGTTACACTTTCCACTTTGTCTTCTCTTCCTTAGAAGCATCTTTTTGTTCCTTCTTCTTCGACCCACTTAATTTTCCTTTCTTATGACCGTGGTTCTCTAGGTATTGTGCTTATACACAAGCCTCATCCACCGATATAGACTAAAACTTCATCACTTGCTTTTGTAGATGGCTATGTACACCCCTAGATACTCGAGGAGTGTGTCTAGGCTCTTTTGGGAAATACCCAACATTATAGCCATCTTTCTGAACTATGTGATGTACTCCTTTACATTCTACACCCACTTCTGCCTAAAGTAATGCCACTAGATCCACTGGTCCTTTACATTCTACACCTGCTTCTGCCTAAAGTAATGCCACTAGATCCACTGGTCCTTTACATTCTACACCCGCTTCTGCCTAAAGTAATGCCACTAGATCCACTGGTCCTTTACATTCTTGATAGGGTAAAATTCTGACTTTGTTATGGTTTTGAAATCCTCCCACTTAGTCATTGGAGGATCTCCTCCAACCTCAAGTTCTCCATGTGTATGCCCCACTAGTTTAGGGAATGACCCTCTAATGTTAACGGAGCAAATGAAATATTATATTCTTCCTCTATATGATGGACACTAAAATAAACTTCTACTTGATGTAACTAGTGAGTTAGCTTCAGAGCATCAATCTCACGTTGATATGATTTGATGTCAACTTTTCTTCCATTTTGAATATGGATTGTGAATGTTTCATAGCACTCAAACTCGATTGATCTTTTTCAGGTTCTTTCTTTAGATCCTTCTTTTCTTCTTCTTCTGGATCTCTTGATCTCCCCTCTAATCGAACCTTTGCATTAGAACACCCATCTTCTCTGAATAACCAAATCTTATTGACCAGGTCCATTATAATGAAGCTCAAATTATGGTTTATATCTATAAATTGTGCATTTAGTTGTGAAAACCTCTCTTTTGTCGGATTGAGAGAGTTATTCACATATTTTTCAGCCATGAATAGGATTTTGTGACTTTGGATTAATTGATTTGGATTCCCTATAACTCCCCACACTATACCCAAAGAAACTTGTTCTTATACTAGGATGATTCACAAATTGTCATGGATATTCCACTAGAAAATTTGTCACAACAAACTTCCTAAAATATATTAGAGAATCCTAAATATACATGATGAGGTTTTTTTTTTTTTTTTTTTTTTTTTTTTTTTTTTTCTCAATTATGGATACGTTAAAAACTTTTTATTGCATATGTATGCAAATTATAATTATGCAGAATATATTGTATAGAAATAAAATCTTGCAAACCACAATTGATACATGATATATCTTGGGAAACCCTTTTGGGAGAAAACCTAGCTGGAAGGTGAGGCTGCTCTACTCTATTTCTATGAACAAAAAAACGGATGCAAGTACAAAGAAGTAAGGCATGTGCCTCGTGGGCTATTATAGTGCACAAATCCTCTCTGTTTATTCTGTCCCTATCTCTCTTGGATACTCTACTTTTCTATGGAACAAGACAAACTTGAAAAGAATGGAACCCATTTCCTCCTGGTGAAATAGTTATAACACAACTTGATAGCCTGCTAGTGGTTAAGTTTGACTCCATCAACTCTTAACTAGAGTTACAATATTGACTCTTCTAGATTCTTCTTCATCATGATCACAATCAATCCTCTATTATGACATAATTTTGATGTGGTTTATCACTCCATTTGTTATTAGGAAATCCATTTCAAGTTGCTTTTGATATCATTTGTTATATTTAGCATAATAAACATTCCCTAAGGTATTATGTTTGTATTTCTATTTTTTTATAAAATTATGGAATAATTACATTGTAAAACATAGTTATAACAACAACTCTCATAATTAGTCATACGTTCTCCCACATATAGGCCACTTACGTGAAATCTGAAACATGATTTTGTTGCCCCGTGTCCCAAGATGAACAAAATCCTATCTACTCGACCATAATACACCTTGAGGTGCCTGGTCAATGTGTAGTGAAATTACACAGTTTAGTAGCAAAAACACAAGGCAGTTATGGTATTTTTGTTCATATTTTTATTTTTATTATCTATTATTTATTCGGTTCTCTCCATGATAGAGCCTTGAACAAGGTCATTTTTATTTTATTTGATTTATTTATAGTCCTAGGATAGCCCACATTGATTAGCAAGGAGGATTCTTGAGATTTTAGTTATTTTTGCTTATAAAAGCAAGTAGATAGTGCTTGCCAATTAAGTTGGTATTTTAAAGACATTGAAGAAATAATTTGTAAGCTTAGACTTCAGATTTGAAGCCCTATTCAAGTTTATTTCATATAATATATCGAGCTCCTTTGATTTCAAACCATTGGTAGTCACTTGGTGTGCTTGCTAACTTGTGGAGGGGCCCCATAACTGAAGCTTATACTCTCAATTTTGTTTGCTATTTGACTTGTACATGCCGGTATATCTTCTTTGTAAGTGTTTCTTTCATGTTCATACCTTTTTAAATTTCAATTTACATGATCTTGTGCATACTAGCCATTTTATGCTAATGTACTTGTAAATTACATGTGAGTTTGTTGTCATATTTTACTACATATTGTTGTCCATTTTTTATTATACATTGGTGTTCATATTTCAGTGTTTAAAGTATTGTTCATAAGGTATAATTATCATAGGGTAGTTGCTTCCTATGAGGACAAGCTAGCTGACAAGTTGAGTAAAGGGCCAGGAGTGCCATCTATTACCTTTCTTGGTGGATAAGGCCCTGACTCTTTCACAACCCTTCACTTATTATTGCATCAATAAGGACCATAGTCCTTGCATTTCCTAGATTCATTATTCATTTTTTTTTATTTCTTAGACTAAATCAATGACTTAAGCATACACCAACTAAGAAGTTAAGTAAAAGACTATTTGAGTGTCCATCCACTTTCACTCTGACGATTGAAGAAGGCCATAGTGTATTCTTGTCTTTTTAAGTGGTGTTAGGTTGAAGTTTACTAGATTGTACTAAATACTACCAGAGTTTCCAACTGTTGTCATCAACAAGAAAGGCCCTAGTGCATTACCAATCCATTCAACCAAAACCCATTAATCATTCTTTCCAGTTATTGTCATTTAGAAGCATTTGAGTGTGAGAACTTGCGAATTATTGAACACGAGTGCATAGAAGACTATGATCTAAGTGAGTGGCCTTATTGCATGCCCAATCTTAAGTGTTCATATTTAAAGTGGTATGATTTATTTCCTAAGAAATGTGTTTAGCTTAAAGTTTTTTTTTTATGCTTTCTTGGCTTAACTTTAACTTTTTCTAGATTTTTAATTTTTGACTTTGATTAGATAATGTTAATACTTAATCTTAGAAAGTGACAATGAATCTAGCCTAGCTCCTTACATATTGTATTGTGCTTCTAACTTTACAAACAAATTGATTGATACAAACATTATGTCCTAGTTTATGTACTTAAATTAGCTTGACAATCGCGTGGCTAGCCCCTTTCCTTGTGTTGAACCCCAAAATTGCCTCTTTTTTACAACCTTCTTATACTTCATTCTCCCCTTTTTTGACCTTCATAACTCTAATTTGGGTATCATTTTACAAGTTTTATGGCATAACAAGTACATAATCATCTCCTATTTCATAAATATCATTTGTATTTATTATTTAAATCAATATTTACCTAAGCTATTGAATTACAATGATTCTGCATCTTATGTATGATTCTGCAGCTAAGTTTAAGGTTTGATGGGTTGCGAAGCTTTAGCTGAAGAACAGGGCATATGGGCAAGTGGAAATTAGCCAGTACAACGATTTGTTCCTATCTTCATAACCTGGATTGATAAGGAAGACACTGTAGCAACTCAATCAAAATGAAATTCAACTACCGAGGAAGGCGAATCAAGTGAGCAAGGAATTAATGAACGCAGATATTCAACCTCATGATTTACTTCATTGAGAAAAAATCATGAGGAAATCACGCTATTTTGTCTTTTAATGTTAATTTTAGTCATTGCTGATTAGCATAAAGACGTAATACTTTGAAACAATTATGCGTAGGAGTGTTATAAATTTGCCTCTTGGCATGACAAACACATATTTGGATATTGTTTCAAAATTTTGTTCTTGCAATTAAAGACGTTATTATGTTCCTCTGTTGTGCAACTTAATGCGTGGTTAATTGTCTCATGAAGGCATTATGTTGACACCTACTTCTCGCAGGAGGGCCCCCTTGAGATAGTAAGGTTTTCTTTCATTTGCAATTAGTATTTTATTTTTTGTTTCTCATAGGATTTTGTTAGTTCATTTAATCACTCAAGTTTTGATTTTTGAATATAAGTTAAGATTATTTTTCAACAGGTTTATTTAATCATTCTATTGTTGAATGAAGCAAGATTTCCTATGCACATGGACAGAGTA
Source organism: Pinus taeda (assembly GCA_000404065.3). Taxonomy (NCBI): domain Eukaryota; kingdom Viridiplantae; phylum Streptophyta; class Pinopsida; order Pinales; family Pinaceae; genus Pinus; species Pinus taeda. The sequence goes on from APFE031363622.1 coordinate 88,872, forward strand.
TATGTTGACATAGATCAATAGCATAGATTTACATTGCGGTTGTATAAGATCAGATTTTCATTTACATAGTTAATCTTTCTTTCTGTTAAGAGTAGATCTATCTACATTGTTAAATTTCATTTTCGAGCAAGTGTGATTTCATTTTAAAGCAAGTGTGTGTATGATTTCATTTTAAAGCAAGTGTGTGCGTGTGATTTTATTTTAAGAAAATTGTGTGTGTGATTTTATTTTTAACAAGTGTGAAGTTTATTTCAATAAGAGGGTGATCTTTCCTTTAAGCAAGAGAAATAGAATTGATTCCATTTTTATGAGTGATTTATTTACTTACATAGCTTTAGAGAAACATGTGCATTTCTATATCTCAAATTAACTTAGGAATCGTTTAAGTAATAAGGACTCCTAGCACAAACTATGCACATACATTTCTTGAGTTTACTAGCCCTGGTTGATAATTCATGTAAGTAATTTAACACCAATTAAATTACCAAACATTTTGGCATCCTTGCTGGGGGAGTGTATATAGGAGCCTTTTCCTTTTTTTTTTCATTATAAAAAATAAAAATGATATGCATAGGGAAAGAGATTCTAGAGGTAGATTTGTAAGTTGAGGTAGGAGTTCAATTCCAACATCATCACTCACCCCACCATGACCTCGTAGTGCCACACCATCCACCCAAACTCATATTCCACAATTACAAGCAAACATAAATTTCCTGAGGTGCTTAGATCTGAAATCCGACCTAAAGATTCACCAACTTCTTCAACAGAAGTTGTAGTAGAAGAAGAAGATCCTACATCCCCAACTAAAGGAGTAATTTTCTATCTTCAACTGGAGAACGACTTCTAGGACAAGAACTAGAAATCCCTAGTGAAGAGGAATAAGAAGAAAACAATTTTAACATTCCATTGATAGAAGAACTAGAGGAGCTAGAGGAGGAACTAGAAAATCCAATTTTGGAACCTTACATTAGTTCTGAGGAATCTACATTGGCAGGAGAAGGGGAAGGAGAAGTACATAATGTGAATGGTGAACAACCTAGGATTGGAGGTGGAAGAAGAGGAAATAGAGGAGGTGGAGGAGGTGGAGGAAGAGGAAGAGGAGGTGGTCTTGAAACATTTACTTTTGAGTTTGAAGCCTTGTGTAGATCCTATGACTACTTGCTTGATACTCAAAAGTTGAAATTGTTTCCAGCCACTCTTAAGGATGCAACATTAAAATGGTTTACGGGTTTAGGAATATATTCTATAAGAACATGGGAAAAAATGAAAACTGCATTAATACAAAAATACAAGTATTATTGTATACCTCACAATCTTAAAGATGAAGTCTTTAAAATGATGCAAAAAGAAGATGAAAAATATTTAAGATTTCGTTGAAAGATTTGCTTATAATATAAAAAAGGCTAAAATGCATAATCTAGATGAAGAAACTTTGAAAGCTCTCTTACTAAAATCTATTACAGATGAGTGGATAGATCTTCTCGATTTGATGGGTAAAGGAGATATTTCTTAGTTATGATATGGAGATATTTGTGAGTTACGCATACACATTTTAAGAGGAAAGGAAAGAACTAGGAAAAATCTAAGAGATCTTGTTATGTCTAGGATTAATAGATTGACAATTGGGACAATAAGTAGGGATGAAATAGGCAATTTGCTTAACAATTTTAAAACTGATATTTTGGGGAGTCTTAGTGAAAAAATAGATACCCTTAAATTAAAAAACAAGCAAAAGGTTGAAAATGTTGCATTATCTATCTTCTATCCAAAATGTAGAAAGAAGCATGCCTTGAGAGAATGCCCTCTTAGTGTGGAAAGCTGTGTTATATGTGAAGAAAACCATGATACAAAGGAACGTCCTTCAATACCGAGTCTTAAAGCTGTCTATAAAGAGGAAGTAATGCCAAATCAAGTAGAACCTCTTTGCTTTATTGCAAAGAGACCATGGAAAAATCCACAATTAAATATGACCTAAGGTTTCAACACTCAAACATATGCACAACCATCACAAAGTAATTGGACTACACCCTTGCCTTGGCAACCTTGGCCTCAACCTTGGGCATAAGGATGGAAAAATCCTTATGGAAAGTACCCTCAATATCCTCAATTTCAACAACCTTACCATGTTTTTCCACCACAATATTTTCCTCAGCCTGTTCAACCTCAAAATCTAAACCCACAAATTTCACTACCATTTCCACAAAAGCCAAATCAACTCCCTGCTTAGCCACTTCCAAATCTAAATAATAAAACTTCAAAATCTGTTTACAACATGTAAGGACAAATTTTCCAAACTTACATGATAACTCCATTAGATCTAAACAATGTCCAACTTAGATCTAGTAGAGTATTGGAAAAAAAGTCACCATCTGTTGTTATCGATGATTACCTCTCTGAGAAAGAGACATCTTCTCATCAAGAGGAAAATCATCAAAAACAAACCACCCCTATACATTATGATGATATTCCAATAAACTCAACTCCCATTATTGAATTACCTTTAATCTCTATTCAAAATCCACCCTTTCCTGAAAGATTGAAAATTGATAAAGGGGTAGAAAAATAGATTGTGTTGCCTGATTATGATATGATAGATGAACTGAAGAATGTTTGCATAAAAATTACTTTGTTACAAGGTATCAAAGAAATACCAATATTTGAAAAGACAATTAGGGAGTTAAGTATTAAAAAACCACGAAGAAAAAGGAAAGAAGTTAAAAGAATCCAGTTAGTTGGAAAAATTGCAGATATCATGGTGGGAAAGACAACAATTCAAAAATATCTAGATCTAGGAAGACCCATTGTGAAAACACATATTAATGGCATAAGATTCCAAATATATTAATTGATTTAAGAGCAGCTATCAACATCATGAGTAAACAAACTATGAATCAATTGGAACTTCCTAATCTTCAATATACACCTACATTATGCAATTAGCAGATAGATTTGTTATCAAACCCGATGGTGTGTTAGAATATGTCTTTGTATCCTTATATTCTTGGGAATATCTTGTTTATTTTATGATTTTGACACCCAAAAATAATCTAGGAGGGCACCCATTGATTCTAGGAAGACCACGGTTAGCTACATCTGATGTTTTTATAAGTTGTAGATTGGTGATATTTTTATCTCTGATGGAAGTTTGACAAAGAAATTCACATTATATCCTCCCACAAAAACAATGATAGAAGTAGAAAGGGAAGCATGGATAGAAGATGATAATGAAAACTTTGATATACGAACAATTTTTGCCACTTCACAAATAGATGAAGAAGATCGAATTTTGAGTTTAATGGAAAATAATGAATCTTCCTCATATTGTGAACAAAATCATAGTTTTCAAGGACAATGTAATATTGAATATCTATCATCTCGTCAAATGGCTTTACATTCTATGGAGAAATTTTGCAATTCTTTAATAGAAAATTTTCTAGGGAAAACTTTGAATATTAAAGATAATCTGGAAAAATCTCAAAAGAAAGAATTAATAAAGATGTTGTGAGAACATTCATCTGCTTATGCATGGGAATACACTGATATGACAGGAATTGACCCTAACACTTGTATGCATCATATCTATATCGAAGAAAATGTCAGAACAATCCGACAACCCCCAAAGGAGAATGAATCCAAATCTAAGGGAAATTGTTAAAGAGGAATTACAAAAATTGTTAAATGTGAATTACATTTATCCAATATTAGACAACCAGTGGGTTTTACCATTGGTAATTGCTCTGAAAAAGAATGGAAAATGGAGAGTATGCAGTGATTAGAGGGAATTGAATAAAACTACTTTAAAAGATCATTTTCCACTTCCTTTTATAGATCAAGTTCATGATACATTGGCAGGGAAAAAATATTTTTCATTCTTGGATGGTTTTAACGGATGTAACTAGATCCAAGTAGCTCCAGACAACCAAGATAAAACAACTTTTACCTATCCATGGGGAACCTATGCTTACTGAGTACTTCCTTTTGGGTTATGTAATGGACCTGCAACATTGCAAAGGGCAGTTCTAGGTATTTTCTTTGATCTAATTCATGAATGTGTGGAAGTTTACATTGATGATTTCACCGTCTATGGAAATTATTTTGAAGAAGCTCCTAAAAATTTGGAAAAAGTTCTCATTAGGTGTAAAGAAGAAAATCTCTCATTAAGCCATGGAAAATGTTTTATGATGTTTACTGAGGGAATTGTTTTAGGCCACAATATTTCAGGAGATGGAATCAAAGTGAATGCATCTAAGGTAGAATTAATTTCCAAGTTATCAGTTCCTACGTGCCAAATGGATGTTAGAAGTTTTCTTGGTTTTATTGGCTATTATAGAGGATTTATAGAAAACTTTACAAAGACTGCCTCTCCACTTTTCAAATTGCTTACAAAATATTGTGAATTCATTTAGAATTCTTACTGCCAATTTTTTTTTGAAACATTGAAAGAAAAGATTTCAGAAGCACCCATTTTAATAGGACCAAATTGGAAACTACCTTTTCACATTTCGATTGATGCCTCATATACAACTTTAGGAGATGTATTAGGACAAAAAGATATAAGTCCTTACGCCATTTACTACACAAGCAAAAATTTGACTCTTGCAGAGTTAAATTACACTGTAACATAAAAGGAGTTTTTAGTTGTTGTGGATGCCATCAATAAATTCAGACATTATATCACTAGTTATGAAACCTTCATTCACACGGATCATTATGTAATTAGACATTTAATGAATAAATCAATTACTAATGGTAGAATTACAAGATGGCTATTGTTATTACAAGAATTTAATATTACTATTTTGGATAGACGTGGAAAACAAATCACAATTGCTAATTTCTATCTAGAATCCAAAATGATAATAATGATGTTCCTGTAGAAGATAATTTTCCTGATGAATATCTTTTCATAGTATTAATTAAATCTCCTTGGTTTGCAGATATTGCTAATTATTTGCCTATTGTGAAGTTACCATCATACTTTTCTTCTTAAGAAAAAAGGAAGGTTATTCAAACTAGTACATATTTTTTTTTTGATCAAGTAAGAGTAGGACCTTCTATTAATCTATCCAATAATACATAATTTACATGAAGCCGCCCCTGCACTGTGGGAGTTAAATAGGTATCAAGTTAGGCAAAAACCGAACCACACACCCATCCCTAAGAAGCCCAAACCAGAGAACCAGGGAGTTCCAGCCAAACCCTTTGGACAAAAAACAATCAAAAGACCATGTGCTGAAAACAAGCCAACATCGAATCATACTTAAATCTCTCTTGCAGACTCAAAGAAAACTTTAGGCCAGCTCTCTAAACTTTTTCGGGTCCGCGACACCAAACCAAAATGCCCAAACGCATCTACACCGTTGATCACCCGACGTAGATGCAATGGTATTTGTAGATATTGGGTGGATAAATAGCGTGAGGAATAGCCACCCGATGAGAGCAGTTTTCTCTCGCCTCCTCACTGCTACATGTCGCACAGAGAGTGGAATCAGGGGCTTTCCTCAAAAAACGAGATACCACTAGGACCTTGTCCGATAAACCATAGAAATGAATGCCTCGCAGAAAATCTTGCTCGATTTATCGCCAAGCGATAGCCGATAATCAAGTCCATCGGATGGTGCATGAGCCATCCTCCCATACCCTCTGCCAAACCCCATCAAAGCGAAATGAAAATTAACGACCAAACCTATGGTACTTCCTGAGTCGGTCCTTTTGCCACACCTCCAATGGAATGTTAAGCTTTGGATTACAGCCAGTGCCAAATTGGGCAGCCGATTTAGGGTTCCCTGTGCTCTTGCCTATCTCCTACATCATTTAGGTCCATCCTGTTAATCCATAGCTCCATATCTTTGTTCGCTTGACAGAGACAATCCTCCAATAGTTTGCCTAGGGGTAACAAGTCCGAGACATAATGAGAATCCTTGTCCATATTGGTGACTCCTTCATTCGCCAAACGATCCACTAACATGTTAACTTTTCTTTTCACATGGACAAATTTGATAGTTCTTAAAGTTTGTAGATGGGAGTAGATACCATAAAAGACCTGCAAAAGCTTCCAATGCTTCGACACTTTATCAGGAGAAGTGCCATTGCATATTTTCTTGGTTGCTTTAATGGTCAATTCCGAATCTGCTTCAATGATAACATTCTGTGAATTTAAATCCACCAAGATTTCCAAGCATTGCTCTAGTGCCATGAGCTCCACCATGTTATTAGTGGGCTTCCCCAAGTGGCCATGGAATATCTTCTTTATCTGACCCTGATCATCTCTTATAACACCCCCAAAGACAACTAACCCTGGGTTTCCCTTAGATTCTCCGTCTATATTAGCCTTTAAGAAATCGTAAGGAGGAGGCTTCCAAATGTTAATAGTTGTTTTTAATTTGCTCACTCCCTTAATTATGCCCTGTGAGCTTATGGACTGGAGACCCAAGTGAAGTAGAATACTCGCCTCTTGGGGTAGAGGAGGATCCTTGGGAAGTGTCCTCAAAAAGCTTCTTAAAGTGGCTTTGAGTTTCCTTAGAATTTGGTCAATTAAGAGTTGGGACTCGCTTGCTTTGTTTTTGAAGATCCGACTTTTGCGCTCTTTCCAAATATTCCATATAACAAAGCCTAGAACTAGAAGTCGAGCTTTATTAATGATTTCATTCCTTGAGAAGTTTCTCCTCCAGTTCTTCAAAGTGTTGGATATGCTGAGTCTATCCCTATCTGTTTGTCTGAAGATAGAGGCCACCCAGTCCCACATGTTGCATGTGAAAGGATAGAGGTTGAGAAGGTGTTCCAGCGTCTCCTCGTGTGAGCCACAAAGGTAACATTTGGAAGGACCAACAAAGCCTTTTCTTAGGAAATTCTCCCAAGTTAATATTTTCCTTTGATGCATTAGCCAGATGAATAACTTTATCTTCATCCAGTGGGGGCTCTGCCATAGTTTCTTCCAGACTTGATCGAGATTCATATAGTTAAATCCTGTTATTTCCTGTTTAGCTTATTTGAGGTTAAAGTTACCTTCGGTATTTTTCCCCATCTTAATTGGTCAGGAAAGGAGGATACCATAATCCTTCTGTGCTCTAAATCCTGCGTGAGAGCCTCTGCCTGGGCTTTCAAAGGACTCTCATCGTTGTGGTCTAGATCCTTCCAATTCCTACATTTTTCATTATTCCTTTCTTGGTCCCAGAAGTCTTTTACCATAAGTAGACCTCCTATCTGTGTCACTCTTGAGTGCTACTAATTCATCCTTATATAGATTGGGTTCCTATTGCTAGTTGTCCTCCCAAAATCATGCTAGGTTCCCTGCTCGAATTTCCCAGAAACTATGTTGCTGAACAATACTTTTATTTTCCTAGGCAAGGTTCCAAATATGGGAGCCCCTGATTTGCCCTAACATTCTAATGTGATCCTTCTCCTACCAATACTTGGCATATTTTTGTTTCCAAAGCTTAGCCTAGGAAGCTATCAACTCCTTGATCCACCTCCACCAAATTTTGGCTCCCGAAACTTTGCTTAGGGTTTCAAGGTCATGAAGCCCCAAACCACCATGGCTTTTGGGCTTGCATATCTTGTCCCAGGCTACTAATGCCCACTTATTTTTTTCTTCTCCTCTACCCGACAGAAAATCCCTTTGTATGCTCCGGATTTTCTACTTAATACCCTTAGGAGCAGAAAGAGCTGAGAACATGAAAATGGGAATTACATGCAGGACCCCCTGTGTGAGCACCAAACGCCCTACCAAATTTAGTGACCTACATGTCCATTTTCTGACCTTGTCCTGAAGTTTAATTATAATTGGCTCCCACACTTTCTTGAATAGGGGTTTATCAGTAAGAGGTATGCCTAAATACTTGGAAGGTAGCTGGTCCCTTTGAAACCCCATAATTCTGGTAATTTTTCTCTGAATAGCAATGTTAGTGTTAAAGAAAAAAACTTTGGCTTTGTTGAGGCTTACCTTTGCGCCTGCTGCCATAGCAAAGTCATTTAAGATGCTTTTGATTGCTTTGCCTTCCCTGACCGCGGGTATGCCCTGCAACATTGTGTCATCCACAAATTGTTGATGAGTATTTTCTACTCCATCCAAGGTGAGTTTGATGCCTTGTATTCGCCCTTCAGCATTTGCCATTTTGATCGCTCTGCCTAGCCCTTCCATCATGAGAACAAAGAGGAAAGGTGAGAGCAAATCTCCCTGTTTGAGACCTCTGGAGGGAGTGAAGGTTCTTGATGGAGTTCCATTAAGCAATATGGAGAAGCTGGTCGTGGTTACAAGTGCCATAACGCATCTTATCCAATTTTGGTTGAAGCCATAGGCTCATAGAATTGCTCTTATATAGGACCAACTTAGTTTGTCATAGGCTTTCGCTAGGTCCAACTGAATGATCATACCAGCTTATTTGTTGTTTTTGAGAGAGTGTACCACCTCATGAGCTTGGATGATGTTGTTGAGGATTTGTCTTCCTTCCACATAGCCTGTTTGCTCCTCCAAGATGAGAGATGGTAGAAGCGGCTTGAGTCTATTGGCTATCATTTTAGAAATAATTTTATACACCATGTTACATAGGGCTATGGGTCTAAAACCATCCGGATTTATGGCATTTTCCTATTTTGGAATCAAAGCTATGAAGGAAGAATTAAGAGCCTTCAGAACCTTTTTGGATTTTCTTGAGTCTTCCACAACCTCAGGGATATCCTGTTTGACTGTCTCCCAGCAGGCTTTGGAGAAATCTACATTGAACCCATTCGGGCTTGGTGCTTTTCCATTTTGCATTTCATTAATCACTTCACTGACCTCCTCCTCCGGCACTTGCCTATTGATATTGTGGTTGTCCTCTCTGGTAACCAGCTGGGGATATACTGAGTGAATTGGTCGATGAACCTAGATCTATCCTCCAGTGGCTCCTTTGCTATGTTGAGGAAGTGTTGTACAAGGACCGATTCCATATCATTGTGAGAGACAAGCTCAATCCCTTGGGAATCTTTGATCTTTGTGATTCTGTTGTGTGCTCTGTGATCCATGGTGGATCTATGAAATAATTTTGTATTTATTTCTCCCTCTCTAATCCACGGTATCCTTGATTTCTGTCTTTACAAAATTTCCTCTTGCAAGCATCGGTCTTCCCATTCTGCCTGCAAAGAGTCCATTAGCTTTTGCCGCTCTTTGGTGAAGCCATCTGTGATGCTGATCTGATTGATCTCCTGGAGCTTTTGCTCAGTTTCTCTTTTGGCTTTGAATATATCCCCAAATTCCTTTTTGTTCCAATATTTAAGTTTGTATTTGATGTATTTAAGTTTCCGTTGGAGCATGAACATTCTAGTGCCCTGAATGTTCAAATCCTCTCGCCACCATCTATCAATGTTGTTGGTGAATTTAGGGTGAGAGAGCCAGGCGTTTTCAAACTTGAAAGGTATATTTCTTGGTGTGCCCATGAAGGTGGCTTCCAGCTGTATAGGCTAGTGGTTTGAACCTCCAAAGGGTAGAATAGAAGTTGTCATGGCAGGGCTCGTGAGAAGGAGGTCGTCTAAGATAATAAATCTATCGAGTTTGGAAGCAACTTGAGAAGCCCCTCCCCTCTTGTTCTTCTAGGTGAAGGTTCCATTTATTGTTTCAGTATCCACTAGCCCCATGTTCATAATGAAGTTTTGGAAGGCCATGGAGTCTCTTCCTAGTTGTCTAATACCAGCTTCTTTCTCTTAAAGAGATCTTATCATATTGAAATCTCCTGCAATGGTCCGAGGTATGTTGGGATGTCTTGCTCTTAGATCCTCAAGGGAGATGAGAAGCTAGAGTTTATCTGCTTGCTTTTGAGGTCCATAAACATTAGTGATCATGTATATCTCTTTATCACTTATAGGTTGACATATCATAGAAAGGTAGTTCCTGGATGCTTCAGCATCTAGGACTCCAAACTTTTGTGGATCCCACAACGTGAGAATCCCCCCCGCCGAGTTGTTTGCTTTAACCTCTAGATACTCATACTTGATTAGCCACTTATTATGAATTTCTCTAATCTTATCCATCGAATATTTTGTCTCTTGAATAAAAACCATATCTGGTTTTTCCTATTTAATTCTGTTACTGAGATTTCTTTGTTTCCTTCTATTTCCCATGCCTCTAATATTCCAAGTGGTGAGCTTCATTAAGAAAGGTTAGTAAAAGAATAACTATTGAGATATTTCATCTTACCTGAGTTAATCAATAGTTTTCCACATTCATTCAACAGTTCATTCCGTATTTTTCTTCCTCTTTTCCTTCCTGAGTTCTTTGGATATTGTACCTATATGTTCTCCATCATTTTGACCTCACCGTGCTCCTGACTTTCATGGTTTCTTTTGACTCTAGCTCCCTTCGATTGTGATCTCCATAGAAAGAGCTATTGTACTGTGTCATAATCCTCTTTTGGTAGGGAGTCCACTCCTATGATCGTCCCTTGTTCCATAAATTTTTCTAGATCTAAATTTTCCCTATCGAGAATCTCCTATAGTTCATGGTCCTCCGTTCCAGTTTCACTTGGAGTCATCTCATGGTCCCTACTTATTTCCATACAGCTTGGTATATCGTCCTTTTGCTAGTTGTCTACGGTGATATCCTCCATGTCAGCTATCTTTTCCTGCTCCTTGATAATGTTCTCCATATCCTGGACTGTTTCCTTGTTTCCCTCTTCTTCCTCTAGGATCTTGAAACGATTATGTCTTGATTGTTTATCCTCATTTAGTTTATTTTTGGACATTTACCACCTTTCCCTTTGCCCCCAACCTTGGTGAAACCCTTGTGACTTCTATTCGCAATAGTTTTCACATTACCTTCCATATTGATTGTTTGGTAATGTTTGAATAAATGTCTATGTTCATGGCATTTGCAGCACCTGAATGGGATGTGCTCATAGTCCACAGTCTGCACCCATTCTTCATCATACATTTGTAAAATTATCACTTTCGGAAGGGCTCTAGGTAGGTCCATTTCCACTCCTATTCAGGCGAAGGAGGTATATTTTCCTTTTGGAGTCGCCTCTGAGATGTTTAGAAAATGCCCCAATTTATTGCCTATTGTTTTCAGAGATTCTGGTAGCCAATAATCCAGAGGAATGGAGTATAGTCTGATCCATACCGGTACCGATGTGAATGTTTCACGTTCTGGGACAAAGTTCATCATCCATGGCCACATGTAGAGTCCTGCAGCAGTGTAGAAATAAGGCCCCCCTTAGAACACTCTATCTTTGTCCTCTAGGCTTGTGAATACCACTGTGAAGAATCCCTTGGAACCCAGATGGAGGTGTATTTCCTTCTTTGGCTTCCAATGGCTCCTTATCTATACATGTAATGCCCTCTCCGTTGGCCATAACCCCATGAATTTTCATATGATCGCATGTTCCATCATATGATCTCTGTGTGCTTGAAGCGCTAGATCACTCAATATGACCGAGGGAATAGTGTTTGACTTGAGTTTGCAGACCCCAATTGTCCTTATAGAAGCAGGTTTTTCATTGCTGCCCCCATTCTCCTTCTTTGTACCCATTTCCTGTTGATCCCCTTCTTGTTCCTAAAGCCCATTTCTTCCCAATGTTCCCTTGCTTCTTGCCTCTGAAACCTTCTCCAGAGGTTTTTTGAAATGTTGCTTCCTCGCTTCCTTACTTCTATCTATAACTACCCGATTGTAGGAGGGAGCAGCACTCCCCCTGTCCGCCATGGTACCTAAAATCAGAACCATAGTGCCAACTCCAAGTCTAGCTCAATCTCACTCCTCCTCCATTCAATTGATAATTATATCAAACTAGTGCATCTTATTCATGGATCAATGAATAATTGTACAAGACAAGACCTAACTTAATCATTTGAAGTTGTGTTAGAGAGGATGAAGTACCAAAGATATTAAAGGCTTGTCATGATGATCTATGTGGAGGACATTTTGCTTATAAAAGAACTACTTATAAAGTCATTCTCTTAGGATATTATTGTCCTTCTCTTTTTAAGGATGCTAAGGAATATGTTAAGAGGTGTGATAGTTGTCAAAGAATGGGGAACATGTTCCTTCAGATGAAATGCCTCTACAACCTCAGGTACTTATTAAACCTTTTGAGAAATGGGCTTTGGATTTTGTTGGTCCAATCAATCCACCATGAAGACAAAAAAATTACATTCTTGTTTGTACAAATTATGTCACAAAATGGGTAGAAGCTAAAGCACTTCCTTTTGCTACTGAAAATGTTGTAGTTTCATTTCTGTTTTAGGACATTTTCACTCGTTTTGGTGTCCTAAGGGAAATTGTGACAGATCAAGGCACTCAATTTACTTCCAAGTTGGTCATAAGATAATGGAGGAGTACAAAATCAAACATAGGAAGTCAACTCCATATCATCCACAAGCCAATGGACAAGTTGAATCTACCAATAAAGTAATTGAAGAAATTCTTACCAAGACTATGCATTTGCATAGAAGGGATTGGGCAAAAAAGCTTCCAAAAGCTTTATGGACATATCATACCACATGGAGAAATACAATAGGACACACTCCTTATGAACTTGTTTATGGAAAGCAAGTCCTGTTTCCTATTGAGTTCCAAATAAAGACATTTAAAACAACAACCAAGTTGGGTCTTAATCTATCAGAAGCCGAAAGACAAAGAATGGAGAAATTAAATGAACTTGATGAGATACGACATGATGTTATTCATAGAACCAATATAGTCCAACAACAAAGATCCAAATGGCATGATAAGTTTATCAAAGAAAGAAAATTCTAGCATGGGGATTAGGCATTGCTTCTTGATTCAAAATTTAAAGATTTTCAAGGAAAATTCTGAACTCATTGGCTTGGTCCTTATGAGATTGAAATTGTCTTTGATAATGGCATAATCAAAATCAGAACCATTGATGAAGAGAAAGTAACCTTCCTTGTAAATGGTCGTAGATTACGAATATGTCATAAACCATTAACAAGGGAAGAATCCATAAGAAATCTACAAGATAATCTTGATTTAAAGTTGGTCAAGGAAGATTCTTCTCCCTCTCCAACTTAGCCTTCTACTTTCTTTTTCAAAATAAAAATGAATAAAAAAAAATATTGTATAAACATGAAAACCAACATTGTTGGCATGTTAATACAGAAAATCTAGGTTGAAAACCAAGAGTTCTTGGCAGCTTAGATTTTATTTTCCTTGTTATAGTCCCATTTTCTTTTTATTCCTCTTTTCTCTTTTGAAAAATAATGCAGCTACAAAATTGTCAACGATCTGTAGCTCTGATAGAATTCTACAGCTGACTTGGCAAATTGCGAGGAAAAAGGAGATCATGGCTAAAAAAAATTAAGTGAAGATTACAACTAGAGTACGGGAGTACAACCTACAAAAAGACAAATCGAAATTAGTAAGACAAAGGATATAAGGTATGTAAATACTAAGTTATATAATAAAGGTAAAACATTTGAGTTATGAAATAAATGATGAGTAATCGTTGTTACTACCATACTGAATAATGATTACCCATATTATTCTCACACGACTGTGGTTTTAACGGAAATATCTGTCTTGTCAACCGAGTCGGTCATGAACCTTGATATAATTTGAAATTTTCCCTCTCCTCTCCATTCATCATTCCAATTCATGCACAATACTTCCATTTACCATTTCACTCAGCCTGTTTCATTGTGGAGACTGCCCTCACCTAAATTATGTTTCTCTGATTTAGTCCATACTCGAATTCCTTCCACTCCTTAACCTTGTTGAAAGAGCAATTATGGGCTAAGATTATCTAACATGGGGGTCATTGTAAGATCAAAGTTGAATGGGGTTAAGTTTCTTGAAGGATACCCATAGGTTAGACAATTGTTGCAGCAGGCATAGTGGCTAGAATTCATGGAGAAATTAGAAGGGCACGAGAAAGAGATGACGAAGTCTTTTGCTATGGCATACGATGACATTGAAGCAGAAATTGGGGATGTGAAGCTAGTTTTGACAAAGTCTTTCATAACAGAAGCTACCAGATTACCAAGAATCAAAGAGAGTTGGTTCAAGAGCAGAAAAATTGAAGAGAAAGAATGGAAAATTTTCCTCAAGAATCTAGGTATGGATACTTCTGCGTTTAAAAAGGGAATACCAGTCACAAATTTGAAGAATAAATGGAGGAATTTTCTATTGATCATTCAAAAATTTATAACTTGTGAAGGAAGATTCAGTAACATGTTATTTTATCATGCACACTTAATGACGAGTTTTCTTGACGAGAATGAAATTAACCTACCATATTTCCTACTTCGTAGTTTGAGAAAAATGGACGGAAATATTCAGAGGAAGATACAGTCCATAGATAATGCCATGTGTCATCAGGGATTAGTAAAAATTCTAATTGAAGCCCATTTGAAAAGCAAAGGGGATAATTGAGAGGATTTTATGATTAGAAATCATTTCAAAGAAGATGAACCAAAAGAACCTAGTGATAAGACCACGAAGAGTAAAAGAAAATTGTTTTAAAACCCTAAAGAAAACTCACCTGCACAAGTAACACAACAAGAGCAATACTTTGATGATGAAACCCCTCTTATAAATGTGTTAGAAATGCTTAAACATAAGAATGTGAGAAGAAATATAACCAACAATAAAAGGGAAAGTTCATCGAAAGAAGAAATAGAGCAAGAAGAAGTTAAAAAGCGTCACCGAACTACTGAAATCCCACCATAAATTGTAAGAAGAAGTGCCAGGCTTAATAAAACACTACATGCATAATCTCAACAATCTCTAGACTTTTTCAATTTAGAAGAAGAAGAGGAACCGAGAGTTCCATCACCAGTTGTCAGTCCAGCTAGAAGAACTCCAAAGATCGATCATGTCCAACAAGAATTTTATGATTATATAGAGTCTTTGGAAAGAAGAGCTACAGGTAAAGTTGTTGCATCATCCTTAAACTAAGAAGAAAATGAAGTATTTCATTCTAACATTTCAGGAGAACTCCAAGTTGAAGTCACCCTCAAGAAAGAAATTTATGAATTGGAAATATTGAATAGACACTTAAAATAGGAGCATGAGACACTAAAAGTGCAAAATGAAATCCAAATGACCCAAAATGACAACATCCTGCTACATCTTGGTTTATGGTATAAGAAAAATAATAAATTGACAATGAAAAAAAAAATTCTTAAGAAAAAGGTGACAAGTTTGCAGAACAGAATCTTGATGAAGAAACCAAGGATGGTAGTAGTCAATGTCAGAAAAAAAAGAGAGGACTAACTTGGATGTTCTTGCTCAGGTATCTGAAGAAGCTTAGTGACAGAAAAGAATCACAAATTTTGAAATTTTGCACAAGGACATGTAATGTCTTTCATGTGGGGGAATTTTGAACCTCAAAATTGCCTCTTTTTGACAAACTTCTTATACTCCACTCTCCCCTTTTTTGACCTTCATAACTCTAATTCGGTATCAGTTTACAAGTTTTATGTCATAGAAGGTACATAATAATCTTCTATTTCATAAATATCACTTGTCTTTATTATTTAACTTTATATTTACTTGAGCTACTGAATTACAATGATTATGCTGTGGATGTATGATTATGCATCTAAGTTCAATGTTTGATGGGTTGCAAAGCTTTAGCTGAAGAACAAGGCATATGGGCAGGTTGAAATTAGCTGGTACAATGATTTGTTCCTACCTTCATAACCTGGTTCGAGAAGGAAGGCATTGTAACATGTTAGTGAAAATGAAAGTCAACTAACGAGGAAGGCGAATCAAGCGAGTGAGGAATTAATGAACGCAGATATTTAGCCTCATGATTTTCTTCGTTGACAGAAAATCACGAGGAAATCACGTTATTTTATCTTTTAATGTTAATTTTGGTCATTTTCGATTAGCATAAGGACATAATACTTTGAAACAGTTACGTGTAGGAGTTTTATAAATTTTCCTCTCAGCATGACAGACACATATTTGGATATTGTTTCTAAATTTTGTTCCTCTGTGGTGTGACTTAATGTGTGGTTAATCATCTCGTGAAGGCATTGTATTTATACCTACTTCTCGCAGGAGGCCCCCTCGAGAGAGTAAGGTTTTCTTTTATTTGCAATTAGTATTTTATTTTGTCTTTCCTTTAGTATTTTGTTAGTTCATTTAATCACTCAAGTTTTGATTTTCTAATATAAGTTAAGATTGTTTTGCAGTAGGTTTATTTAATTAATCTATTGTTGAGTGAAGCGAGATTTCCTATGCACATTGATAGAGTATAAGTTGACATAGATCAATAACATAGATTTACATTGCAGTTGTATAAGATCGTATTTTCATTTGCAGAGTCAATATTTATTTTTGTCAAGAGTAGATCTATTTACATTGTTAAATTTCATTCTCAAGCAAGTATGATTTTATTTTAAAGCAAGTGTGTGTGTGTGTCATTTCATTTTAAAGCAAGTGTGCGTGTGATTTTATTTCAAGTAAAGTGTGTGTGTGATCTTATTTTTAACAAGTGTGAAGTTTATTTCAAGAAGAGTGTGACCTTTCCTTTAAGCAAGAGAAATATAATTGATTCCATTTTTATGAGTGATTTATTTACTTACATAGCTTTGGAGAAACATGTGCATTTCGATATATCAAATTAACTTAGGAATTGTCTAAGTAATAAGGACTGTTAACACAAACAATGCACATACATTTCATGAGTTTACTAGCCCTGGTTGATAAATTATGTAAGTAATTTGACACCAATTAAATTACCAAACACCATGAATAATGGGGACTGACATGACATCCTCTCGAATTATGGTGGTAAAAAAGGAAGGTCAGCTTCCAAATGGAATAATAGTCTCCAATTGAGGTGATTCTTGTGCCAATGAGAAGATTTTTGTGTGTAGAATAAAAAAGTACATGATTAAGTGGAGGAAAATGGTCTCAAGGATCATGAAACCAGTGTGATAACCATTCCAATGGACCCAACACAACTTTTAACATACCAAAGGGAAGATGCCAAAACATGGAGGATAATCCTTGATGGATTCAAGGACCATATAGTTGCACATATTCCCGAGTTGAACACACCAAAGAAAATGTCGGATGCTATTTTGAAATTGTTCTAGGATGTGACCACTAACAGGAAGATACTACTTAGAGAAAAGCTTAGGAATGCAAAGATCTAGAAGGGAGAATATGTTACCAGTTATCTCACCAAACTTAGATTGGTAAAGGACGAGTTAGATGCAGTGGGAGATAAACCAGATGGTGACGAGATGGTGCAAATAGCCTTGAATGGCTCTACGAATCAGTGGGATTTATTCGTCCAAGTGATCAATGGACGAGATACATTACCAGTTTGGGATCGAATATGAAATGATTTCACCCAAGAGGAGCTAAGACTCTGTCTTGTCAATGGTAGCAATAGTAGGACTTAGAAGAGTGAGGAGCAACTAGAGAACGTGGCCCTAGTTGCGAAAGGGAAAGCAAAGAAGGGGTCCAGCAAGGGACTAAACCCAAAAGGTGAGAAGAAGAAGAATAAGGAACTTTCGAAGGTCAAATTATATGGATGTCACAAGTTTGGCCACTATGTCAGCAATTTTCCATAGGGGAAAAAGATTGAGAAGAAGGGAAAGAAACAGAAAATAACTCTAGCTAGTGCAAATGAGCTCTCCAACAGGATGGATCAGGAATTCACTTTGATTTCTTGTCTATATAGATCAAATTCACAGGGTGTATGGTATAGAGACAGTGGGGTGTCTTTCCACATGACATGATTTAGAGGGTACTTATCCAACTATAAGGAGGAGGACATCAAATTTCAGATCTAGATGGGGAATAAGTCCAAAGGCAACCCAATTGTAAGGGGGATTGTTCTATTTCAGAGGGAGAATGGAAAGCCAATTATGATTCACGATGCATTGCATGTGCCAGGATTGGGTATGAATTTGATCTTAGTTTCTATCCTTCAGGATAAAGGGTATGGTTTTCTCTTTAGAGGGGTTGGGGTGTTGTTGAAGCATAAGGATTTGAGATGTCTTATAGTGATTGGTGTTAGGAGCGACTGATTGTATAGGTTGCAAATGGGCACTCCTAAGGCATTGATTAACATCATAAATCCAAGGGATCAAGGGCAATTATGGCATGGGAGGATGGTCCATATACATCATTGAGCACTTAAATTGCTTGTAGAGGATTTGTGTTCCAAATGTGAACACAAAGCATGATGATGTTTGTAGAGGATTTGTGTTCGGGAAGCTTGCAAAAGAAAATTTTCTAAGGAGTGGGAGCAGGTCAAAGGGTATTGACTTAGTGCTTTCACATATATGTAGGTCAATGTCTATGAAAGCTCTTAGGGTATATGAGTACTTTTCTACTTTTATTGATGATTTCTCTAGGAAGACCTAGATATACTTCTTGAAGACCAAGGATGAGGTCTTCAATCACTTTTAGAAGTTAAGAGATCTAATGGAGAATGTGACAAGTAGGAGGATCAAACTTCTTTAGTCATACAATGGAGGTGAGTACACAAGAAAGGAGTTCCAGGAGTTTTGTACCAGGGCATGAATCAGGAGAGAGTGGACGTATCTGTAAAACCCACAACAAAATGGGGTTGTTGAGAGAAACAAATATTTTCTTTCAGAGGCAGTAAGAGTGATGTTGTATGACCATGATCTACCATGCTACTTATAGGCAGAGGCATGCAGGACAATAGTTTACATATAGAACAAGGTCCCACATAGAGCGTTGGGAAATATAACATGAGAGGAGGCATTCACAGGGAAGCGGCTAGATGTTAGTCACTTTAGGATATTTGGCAACCTAACATATTGTCACATTCTAGGAGATACACGTTTGAAACTAGATCATACTATACAGAGGGGGTACTTTGTGGGGTATTGTGGTGCAGGTAAATTCTCAGTGCAGACACAAACAATTCCTCTAGCCCAAGAGAGCGGGTCTAGCCACAAAAAAACAATCTATGGAAAATATCTTTAAGCAGAATAAATTAAGAGGGCCTACCTCTTAGAACATTATTCCTCTTGGTGATGATCCTACTTCCTCACTCCAGCTATCTTCCATTTCCTTCCTTCAAATACCTGAAATAAGAAAACAACAACAACAACAAACGTGATAGCATACAATATTGTATTCAGCCTACTTAATAGGTCAAGGAACATTATTCCATAAAGATGTAAATTGACACTTCATGTAGGAAATCAATCGATAGTTGCATTTATATAAATCAGAAAGAGATTACAACCAGTTCCTTGACATTGCTGGTCTCCTCCGACGTATCTAGGTTCCCATACTTTTGCTAGCACTTCATGGATAGCCCCAACAATGGAAGTTTTAAGGCCTCTTTCCCTCTAGTCTCAAAGCAAACCAAAATCACATTATTCTCCCTCAAACATACACTAGAAAGCTACAAGCTATAGATGACTTGCTGTTTATTCAAACTTGCTCCAAAAATCCAACTAGCTTTTGCTTGAGAAAATGAGAGGTTTATATAGCTCGAATGGATGGGAGATGGCTCCTCTCATCATTGGAGAAGGTCTTATCTCTTGAGGTTGTTCCATCCTAATAGGGGAAAGGAGCCCAAATTGGCTTCCTCAGCTCTATCCGGCCTAACCATCAACCAGACTTCCATTACAAAGCTTCTAGACATGGAAGCTTCGACTCCTTATTTAAAAAACCTTCCAAAAGAGGATCGACGTGACTGGAAAAGAGCTCAGTCAATCCGAAGGATGTGAGGGCTAGTTTTAACCTCTGTAAATCGACGCGAGGAGAAAATTTGTCAGTGGCGTCAGTCTTGTAAACTGGGATAGAAGGAATATTCTCGAGAAATGGTGCAAAGGGGAATTATTCTTCTCATGAAGAGGGACATACTGGGAGTTTCTTCATGATGGGAAAGCATGTCAGGTACACTATAGATGTCCTCCAAGATTGTAGATGGGTAGTACAGGGACAGTAACAAAATGCTGTGTAACAGATGCCCCTTAAAGTGTGAAGGTCGAACTAGTGTGAGGGGTGAAATGCTTTACAAGTGGAAGTGAGGAACCAAAGTCCATCATTAGAAAACCTGCAAGCAAGCATAGATACATACACATCACTGAAAAATCTAAATAATGATACATGAATCATGGTATGGATGCAGCCATCCAAAGAATGATCATGTAAATGGATCCAAGGCATGGATGCAACCATCTAGTAGAAAGGATCATAACGAAACCAAGGTATGGTCACATCCATCCAATAATGAGAAGGATCACATATAATGACTCATCATATGGTCACAACCATCCATCTAAAAGAGACACGTATATCAACATGACCATGTCATATCGCCTCGCGACCTGGACTTGTACAATCTTAGTACAGGGTCTTGCGCTCCAAACGACTCGATCAAAGTACAAATCCTATCATGTGATTGAATGTGTTGAATTCGAACATGCTAGGAAGTCACTAGGTTACCGTTCAATGATGTGAACCATTAATAAATGTGAGAGAAACCATCAATAATGATAATGACTCTCAAGGTACTGGCAACATAGTTCATGGAATGTGAATAAAGGAACTGATGTCGAACACCCGTGAAATCACCCGATCAAAAGTCAATGATGTGAAATTGTCGTCAAGTGCGAAGGACTTGCCATTAGGGCATGCACGCTCTAAGATACTGGAAAGGAGTTTCTAGATCAACTTCCTGGATAATGATCTGAAGTCGACAAGAAGAGATCCGCTGAAGGAAGGTCATAATGAACCCTTCATTATCGACACGAAACAGGAACATAATGAATGAGAGTAATCCAAGATGATCAAACAATATACAGGTAGGAAGACTTCTCTTGAACATATGGATGACACGACTCTAGAGTTTGGTAGCATTTGACATCATAGGATTAAAGGTCATGGTGACATGGCAGAGATCATATGATAGGTTTAAAATGGATAACCCAAAACCAAGGGAGGCAAGTGATAGAGTGAGGATGTACCAATACCTGACACGAACAACAAATGAGTGTCAATTTTCAAGAGTGAGAGGCTGCCTCAAGTGAATACAACTGATGAAATACTTCCAATTTTCCCCACCATTTCTGGCAGATACCCCAATTATTTTTGAATCGTAAGCTTGAAGGGGATAGCATGTGCTTTCACTGTAAGTCCATCCTTCGGATGAATCTGACCTAGTAAGTTTAATGAGCTCTAGGAAGGAGAAGCTCACGTCCGTCATGGCGACGAATCCAATGTCTTTTAGTGTTTTAACGAGTCTGACAAAGGGCTAACTCGACATCTTTTTCATGTTTAGAGAGTTTGAAAAAGACACGGAAAATAAAACTCCACATGGTCCCTTTTCATACATCTATGTCTCTCGAGCCCGAAAAGGTAGAAAACGATACCTGAGAGAACTGCTTGACCATTTCAGTCAAGGAGTACCTTTTTCGTGAATAGTGCATCCCAACCCGAAAAAGGAGTAAATGTATACTAGGTGAACAACGTTTCTTTGTCTTTAACGAGTTCAAAATGACAAGAGCTCGACAACCTTTTCATGTTTAAAGAGTCAGAAAAGAGCTTCAAAGAAGAAACCCCCCCCCCCCATCTTATTTATTTTACGAGTCAAAAAGAGAAAAATACTCGACGATCTTTTCATTTTTTATGAGTCAGAAAAGAGATTAAAGGTGACTTGTCCTGGAGGAACGAGTGGTATAAAGGGTAGCAATTGGTTCCGGTAATGGAGGAACTTCTCAAAACATGTAATGGTCAAGAGGCTGGCTAATAAAACCACTCATTGTTGCGGTTCCTTAGGAAAGGAAAAACAACCAAGTGAAAGAATATGATGGGCCAAAGATATGGTGGTGATGGGATGAAACAACCAAGGCTCATCTCGCAGAAATTAGCTGATTAAAATGGCAATCACAAGATGTAAATCGGGCATGGATTCATTTTTATGCAAGATTGAACCATGGAGAAATCTACTTGGATTCGGTTTCATGTTTACACAAGCTTGAAATGAAAAGCTATGCTTGAGTTTGGTTTCATTTTTACACAAACTTGAAATAAAGACAAACTATGCTTGAGTTAAGTTTGCATGCCCCCAACATAATGAAAATTCGAGGTACATGCCCCCCTAAGCATCATTTCATTCAGCTAGGTGAATGGAATGAAGGTTCACTTTCGAGATCAAGGAAAGACTCGATTGGGATTTTATGAGATCTTAATCAAAGACTTGATTTGGAAAAGGGAGGTGTTTCATTTTTTAACGAGGTTGACACTGTAAAAGAACTATCCTCGGACATATGTTTCATTTTTTAATGAGGTTGATATAGGAAGAAACTATCCTCGGACTCCTTGATACATTTTTTAACGAGATTGACACAAGACAAGGAACTATGCTCACATTTCTTGTTTCATTTTTTAACGAGGTTGTCACAAGACAAGGAACCATCCTCATGAATCCTTGTTTCATTTTTTAATGAGGTTGACACAAGACCATGAACTATCCTCATGACATCTGATCATGACATATAAGAGAACATGGCTCCCAAGAGGTATTCACTAGATGGAAGAACCACGCTCTGGGAGGAATACATGTCATTTGGTACCAAAGATAGATCGGGTTCCAATGCCCCTAGTACATAATGTAAAATACCATCTGTGTGATCATTAATAGATGTGGAGACAGAATGGGTAGCCACATAATTCACCTATGGTGGGGAAGGTACTGCTTGCAAACAAGAGCCGATAGGGGACGATGGTTGCAAAGGAGGTGCTTGGTGACTAATGAACGACAATTGATCAATAGTCACAATTCTCCCTTCGCGCGGAAAACAAACCACACAGAAAAGCGAAGAAACAAGAGCTCCCATGACATAAACACAGTCACGTCCAAGGAGAAGATTGAAATCTAAAGGACCTTGGACTACCATCACATTTATATATACAATCTTTCCTCCCAAAGTAATATGGAACTCTAGAAGGATCCCTAAGGGTTGACTGGTTCCTCCTTTGAAAGCCAACAAATTCTGGGTGACAGGCACAAGCTGCGGGGAACACAAATCTTGTAAAGTAGTAGAAGACATGATGCTGAAAAACACACCTTCATCTAATATAGTTCCATGTACTACCATATATAGGCTTGTACTGTGATCTAGAAAGACACTTAAGATGGAAGGTGGAAAGCAGTCAATTGACTCCAATCAAAAGAAATGAGAAACTACTTGGTGAGGGTATCGTATGATTGCCCCCATGCCCTATAGGAGAAGGAGAAGGAGAAGGACTCTCCTGAACAACTGGGACAAGTGGGTCACTCTTTGATTCATGATAATATGAGGAGAAGAGAAGAACATGCGCAGTATGATCATCACTACTCTCTTTGGGAATAGGGTGAAAAACTGAAGGCGGAGCCAAGTCGACACTCTTTTCGACCAATGGTTGGTTGGGAATAGACACAAGAGATTCACGCTTAGGAAGAGTAGGATGGGCAAGAGATGAATCCAAGTCAATTCCTTTACCAATCGGGAGAGGGTCACAAGAAAGTCTCTGATAACCAATAGGAAATTGAGGTTGAGGAGTTGTTAGGTTTTCCAAAACATTGGAAGCTTTATCCATAAGAGGACAAAGGTGAAGAAGATGCTCTCCTTCACATAACCTACAGGGGAATCTAATCTTCCCTTTCTTCTTACCATCGCTAACTGAGGGTGGAACATCGACATGATCTCTAGAGGTCAATGGGGATGGTCGATTCAGGTCTTTAAATGATACCTCCAAGAATCTGGGAATGCCAGGAAGAGTCTCAAAGGAGATGGTCACCCTTACACAACTTGCAAGGGAATCTAACCTTCCATGGAGGATGAGAAGGTTTGTTTACAGGAAGTGCATTTAGAGCAATAGCTGCATAGCTGGCCTCTCACTTATCTGATTTCTTTTTCTTCATCATCATCTTCTTCTTCTTAGCCTCCTGGTTACTAGATTTGAAACTTTCACCAGGCGAAGTAGAAGAGGAAAGTGAAGAAATGGGGGAAGAAGGCAAGAAGTCAACCTTAGAATCATCGTGACATGATTCGAATGAAGGAGATGTTTGGATAGGATTCGGGACACTCGGAACCATCGAGGTCGAAAACAACTAGACAGGTAAACAAATGGTTAACCTAGGGAGGGATAACATTGCCATATAAGGAGCACCAGCATTTCCAAAAGAAGGAAAATGACCAAGATTCCCATACGAGAGGAATCCTTGACTGGTAAATTCTGGACATGTTGCCATTGGAATCGACCTTTAAAGAAACGCTAAGGAAGATAAATTTAACTAGGAATATTTGGTGGGTATGTAATTTTAAAACACTGAAACAAAACTTTTCCTTTTCATATTTTAAGAGTCGAGAAAAGGGCGAAAGGTGACTCTAGTTTCTTTCAGAGTTAACGAGCTCGAAAGGACAAATGCTTGGAGATATTTTAAATCTAAAGGGTAAAAAAGATCGAAATGACTACTCAGGATAAGTATGGGCATGCAATCTCCCCGAATGATGTGTTCGGTGTATCACATTTACAAGGTGGTAGACTCGACTTCCTATGGATAAAGGATTGCAACCTAGTGGGGTCTCCCTTTATATACTCGACGATACGGGGAGCACAAGTCCGTACTAGCACTGTCTAGTGCTGAAGCAAATGACAACTGCTAGGTTTAAAGATGCCAGAACATGTCTCTAGCCTAGACCTATAAATATAAGTGTTAAGTTTCAATGCTTCCTTAGGTTAATTCAATAAATTTTAACAGTTGATCTTGAAATTGGTGTCATCTGACAAAACTCCTACATGCAGCTATATGAGAAAATAGATCTTTATCTTCGATGAAAGTTAACACTAAGTGAGAGATAGGGAACACAAAATCAATGCAACAATCAAACAATGAAATCTTTCTCTAATAAATCTCCTAAATGCATTGAATATTCCTATAACAACAAAAGAAGTTTCATTTCATTTCCAATGCTTACGATGATGCAATTCTAGCTTCTCAATGATGGTATTAATGCAATATTTTCGCTTAAGTAAACTAGAAAGATGTTCTTCTTTTCATAATATGCAAAATGAATCTTCCACATAAAGCACTTGAATGAAATTTTTCACAATTTCGAACAAACAAGCATCGATCAAATCCAAGCATGATAAATGAAACTAAAAGCAACTTCTTCCCTGTATTGAACAAACCAAACACATAAATGCTTTAATCGACAAACCAAACAATGTAATTTATGCTTAGAACGAGAAAAGAGACACTCGAAATAAGAGAACAAATGAGACTCTTTCACTCATTCGATTGAAAATGAAGCAATGAAGATGTTGCGACTGCAAAATGGATTAAATGAAGCAGCAAATCAGAAACTTGAACAAAAAAATGAACAGTAATTGACCTATATTCCCTAGGGTCATAGAAACCATCGAAAAAATAAAAAAAATCAAGCAATGAAACTTCAAACCAATCAATCAATCAAAAACCAACAAACAAAGCATTCTAGTCACTTCTCAGCAGAAGAAGAGAGTCCGAGGGTCAAGACACATTGGCACTAGAATGCGAGAAATTCTGATTTTTTCTTAACTCAGAGACTGACACTACTGCCTAACTGAAAACTAACGCTGATCGGTACAACCAGCAGGACTGACCAGAATACAACTAGCACTGATAGGCCTAGTCAGTGCAACTGGCCAGGCTTCAACTAGTGCTAATCGAGGGATTAAAGAAAAAATAAAAAAGAATTTCACCTACAGGAATCAACGCGACTGCCTAACTAACAAAAGGTTCCAGAAGGGGGTCAATGCAAGTGTTTTATAGAAACTCGTGTTGATCGGCATGACTGTCAAAAAAAGAAACGCGCTGACCGAGGATTCAAGGAAAAAAAATTCAAAGGCTAAAACCAGACTCGCCACTGTAAATTTCAGACTCAGAGCAGTAAACTAGGAAAAACGGAGAACACTAAAGGGAAATGGTGATACTAGAAAAGTTCACACAAAACCATAAAATGACAATCAATCAAACAAAAGGATTGGCTTCCCAGCAGAGTCACCAATTTATGGTGCAGGTAAATTCTCAGTACCGATACAAACAATTCCTCTTGCCCGAGAGAGTGGGTCTAGTCACAAACAAACAATCTATGGAAAATCTCCTTAAGCTAGAATCAGTTAAGAGATTTAAGGAAGGAAACAAGAGATAGCTGGAGTGAGGAAGCAGGATCATCACCAAGTGGAATAACATTCTAAGATGTAGGCCCTCTTAATTAATTCTAGCTTGAGGAGATTTTCCATAGATTGTTTGTTTGTGGCTAGATCCGCTCTCTCGGGCTAGAGGAATTGTTTGTGTCCGCACTGAGAATTTACCTGCACCACAAATTGGCGACTCCACTGGGGATCGAACCTAGAATCTCTGGTCTACGAAACAGAGATTCTGGGTTCGATCCCAAGCGGAGTCGCCAATTTGTGGTGCAGGTAAATTCTCAGTGCGGACACAAACAATTCCTCTAGCCCGAGAGAGCGGATCTAGCCACAAACAAACAATCTATGGAAAATCTCCTCAAGCTAGAATCAATTAAGAGGGCCTACCTCTTAGAACACTATTCCGCTTGGTGATGATCCTGCTTCCTCACTCCAACTATCCTCTGTTTCCTTCCTTCGAATACCTGAAACAAGAAAACAATAACAACAACGAATGTGATAACATACAATATTGTATTCAACCCACTTAATAGGTCAAGGAACATTAAGCCATAAAGATGTAAAATGACACTTCATGTAGGAAATCAATCGATAGTTGCATTTATACAAATAAGAAAGAGATTACAACCGGTGCCTTGACGTTGCTGGTCTCCTCCGACTTATCTGGGTTCCCACACTTCTACTAGCACTTCATGGATAGCCCCAACAATGGAAGTTTTAAGGCTTCTTTCCCTCTAGTCTCAAACAAAACCAAAATCACACTATTCTCCCTCAAACGTACACTAGAAAGCTACAAGCTATAGATGACTTGCTAGTTATTCAAACTTGCTCCAAAACTCCAACTAGCTTTTGCTTGGGAAAACAAGAGGTTTATATAGCTTGGATGGATGGGAGATGGTTCCTCTCATCATGGAAGAAGGTCTTATCTCTTGAGGTTGTTCCATCCTAATAGGGGAAAGGAGCCCAAATTGACTTCCTCGACTCTATCTGGCCCAACCATCTACCAGACTTCCATTACGAAGCTTCTAGACATGGAAGCTTTCGCTCCTTATTTAAAAAACCTTCCATAAGAGGATCATTGCGACTGGAAAGGAGCTCAGTCGATCCGAACAATGTGAGGGCTAGTTTTAACCTTTGTAAATCGGTGTGAGGAGAAAATTGGTCAGTAACATTGGTTTTGTAAACTGGGATAGGAGGAAGATTCTTGGTAAATGGTGCAAAGGGGAATTATTCTGCTCATGAAGAGGGATATACTAGGAGTTTCTTCATGCCGGGAAAGCATGTTGGGTACACTGTAGAGGTCCTCTAGGATCGTAAATGGGGAGTACAAGGATAGTGACAAAATGTTGTGTAACAGGTACAACGAGACGACTAGGGCATATCATATTTTCATTCAAGAGGCCAAGTGGATTATAGTCAGGCATGGCGTCAAATTCCTAGAGGACAAGACATACAGGAGGTCCAAAGACTTTCCAATAGCAGATGATCAGAGTGAGCAACTAGTAGAAGCTCTAAGAGTTGAGCAGTAAGTTCAAAGGCTATAAATCACAACTATTGTCACGGTAGGAGCACTAGTTCAGGTGCAGAATTTCTTGAAACTTCACAAAATATGGAGCAACAAATGTGGTAGATTATGGAGATGCATCAAGAGATGGATATTCCTAACTCTATAGTTGGCAGGAGGAACGTGAGGTTCAACATACACTTAGGGATGCTCAAGAGTTTGTGGGAGCTCCTACGACAAACAATAGGTAGTGGATACAACTAGATAGGTATACTGGCTACATGTCATTGGCTAGTCAATTAGTTGATGGCGAGCCTTCTAGCTATCCAGAGGCTACACAATAACATGTGTGGCAAGATGATATGGTTGAGGAGTAAACCTCGATAATGCAAAACTATGTATGGGAGGTTGTACCTAGATCGAAAGACAGGGAAATGGTTGGATCATACTGGATATTTAAGATTAACATGATGCAGATGGCAAGATAAAAAAGTACAAGGAAATGTTCATGGCCAAGGGGTTCTCTCGGAAGGAGGGAATAAACTATAAGGAGATATTCTCTCCTGTGGGAAGGTATACTTCTATAACAGCCATGATCTCATTAGCAACACATATGGGATGGTAGATCCATTAGATGGATGTGAAGACAACATTCCCAAATGTTGAGCTGGAGGAGGAAGTGTACGTTGAACAACCAAAGGGCTTTGTAGAACACAATAAAGAGACCCACGTGTGCAGGTTGAAGAGAGATTTGTATGACCTCAAGTAGGCTCCCAGAGCATGGTATGAGTGCATTGACAGATACCTGCAAGGCATGGGATTTGTGAAGCGTGAGGTGGATGCTAACCTCTACTACTTGGTGGTTGGGGGTGAGGTGTTCATTCATGTCTTTTATGTAGACAACTTGTTTCTTACAGGTTCACTGGGGCTCATAGAGGAGTGCAAGAGGAACCTTGCAACAAAGTTCGAGATGAAGGACTTGGGGCTTATGCCTTACTGTCTAGGCATGGAGGTGTGGCAGGCAAATGGGAAGATTTTCATTCGATAAGGATAATACTGCATCAAGATCCTGAGGAGGTTCAAGATGGAGGATTGCAGAGCCATGTCTACACCTATGATCACTAATTGGAGGAAGACAAATGCATCCAAGGAGAAGGATGTAGACCCCACCTTGTATAGGCAATTGATAGGCTCTCTCATGTATTTGGTCAACACCAGGAAAGATATGTCCTATGCATTAAACTCTTTGAGTTAGTTCATGATGGAACCAGAGAGAGTGCATTGACAAGAACTAAACATGTGTTGAGGTATTTACGTAGTACAATAGAGTATGGTATCACATATGATTGAGTTGATGGTATCAAGTTAGCTAGATATACTGATGCACACTAGGCAGGAAATATAGTGGATCATAAAATCACTTTAGGGTGCTACTTCAACATGGGACCATGAGTTATTTCTTGGCACAATAGGAAGCAAAGGTCCTTGACACTGAGTTTTGCAGAGGTAGAGTACATAACAACAAGCATGGCTACATATGAGGCCATATGGATTCAGAAGCTGGTAGCAACCTTATTTGGTTAGAGAGTTGAGACGATGATGATACATTACAGTAATCAGAGTTGCATCGGGTTGTTTGAGAATCTAGTGTTTCACAATAGGTCCAAGCATATATACATCGAATACCACTTCATCAGGTTTTGTATGTAGTGCAGGGTTGTTAAGCTACAATGTATACCCATGGATGAGCAGGTAACAAAGATATTGACGAAGGCTTTAGGGAAGGTGAGATTCATCTTATTTAGGGATAAGATGGGTATGCAGGACACTAACCTCCCTAAGAGGGACTGTTAGTTTATGTAGATATGATAGGTGTTCTAGCCCTATATGGTGTCTATGAGGCTAAGGGACACAGTGGTTTGATCTTCTCCAATACCCAAAATAAATTTCTAAGGAAAAGTAGCTTCATTAGAATTAATTAGCTAGTTTTTTAATTTTCCTAAGTCTAAATTAGGGAAATTGCTTAATTAACAAGATTAATTGAGGTAAATCGATTTTCCTCTATTGAATTCTAGAAAAATCATGTGATAGGGTCAAGATGGTCTTAGCCATCGATTAATATTAGATCATGGCCATTTATTTCTCAACGGGAGATTATAAGAGGAAATCGATGGGCATTTGGAGAATAAATCAAAGACACAAACTTGTAGTGATTGCAAGGGTGCAGTGATAGCATGAGGGAACCAATAGATCAAGTTCAACAATGATCAAATACAAAAGAGGTAGAGATAATATTTCATACTGATTTCCAGTTTCTCAAAGTTAGAGGGAGATCGATTTTATTTGCAGAGGGGGTTAAGTTTCCTAGTGGTGCTAGTTGCTTTAGAGAGGACGAGTTGTCGGAGCAAAGAGAATTTGGTGGAGTGAACAATTTGCATAAGAGAAATCGAGTTTGCTAGGAGAAGTCAAATTCTAGAGGAAGACAATTTTATTTCCATCCATTGCAAGTTTTCTAGTGAGGGTTGAGTTTCTAGGGCCACACATGTGGTTCGATTCAGAGAGCCAAAGGGAGGTTGAATTGGATCAAAGGAGTCAAGTTGTCTCCAGGAAGTCTAATCAGCTTACAAAAGTGACAAAAATACTTTTATGAAGGTTTTCTAATTTATGGAAAACAATTATAATTTTTTTATCATAAAATTTTGTTGGAGAATAAATAAAATACTCATTTGCAGAACTAGTTTTGCCCACACTGGGGTTTTTCTAGGGATATTTGTCCAAAAATATCAGTGTTCATTATTTATGTGTGTTTGCAATGTTTTCTTAGTTCTTGTGGTTTATTTATTTTCTGTGAAATTACAATAGTTTTTTGTTTAGTATTTGTTGCATACAAATTGCAGAAGACAAATAATCAAATTTATAGGAGAATAATAATGAGTTAAATGTAGCAACATTTAAAATTTCACAACTTCTTGGCTAGAAGCCCCTTAAAGAGTCAATAATACCAAAAGGTTATGAATAGTCAAATATAAAAACCATCATTTATTCTACATTCTTGTCCCATCAATTCCTCTCCTCCTTCTCCTCCTCTCAAGATCCATAATTTAACCCATGTTAAAATGTCAAAGCACTAACTCAAATGTCTTTACCACAATTTTGATAAAAAAATATATCTTCGGCATACACATAAGGAGAAGAAACTTTTTATGGCCATTTTAGAGGAAATTTTAAATGGTGACATTGATGTTATCCATCAAGAACCTCTACCTTAACTTGATCACATTCCTCCCTTTAATTGGCCAAATATGGAATCCCAAATTTCCCTACTTATCATTACTATAATTTCAACTCCCCAAACCCTCAACTTGATTAGCTGATATTAATTAACTTAATTTATAGTGGTAGCACCCATAGTTTTATTCACTATTGGGTAGCCCAAGAAACACATTCTTATAATCCATGTGTTGTGAAAAACTTCCAAATCATGGTTGATACTGGAGGTTCCTTGAAATGTGGGAGTTGTTATGAAAATTTGTGGCTTCAAATGATTATTCCTTGAAAACCCACATGTTTTCTATTGAAATGGGTCATTGTGACACTGTTTTATGTGTTGAATGATTAGTGTCACTAGGCCCCAACACCATGTATTTTTCAAGTTATACATGAATTTCTAGCAAGAAGGGAATCAATATGATTTCTAAGGAACTGCAACATGTTTTCTAGAGATCATCAAATCACTTCACACGGAAAAAATTCTTTATAAATGACACGTCAACATTTTCTTAGTATTCCATGCCATTCAACCTTTAACACTCATTCCCAGCCCATCCATCCTGACACATTGTTATTCTTAGCCAAACAACAATTAGTCTTTTAAACCCTCCAAGACTTCCCACCCTTCGACAATGTGCATGATAATTATATTGTGATTATACTAGGTAGCCTCCCATCCAATATGAACACTCATCACCACATATTTTCTCAAAAAAATCAAATGACAAGATAGTTCAATTATTACCTGATAGTGTACTCACCCACCCTAATAATAGTCCTTATTCATCCTTATTCGTCATGGTACTTAAAAAAGAAGGTAGTCGATGCATGTGTCTTGACATTCACGCTCTCAAAAAAATAACCTTAAAGGATAAGTTCCCCATTCTGATGACTTTTACGTGAGAGAAAAGACACTCAATTCTTTACCAAACTTGGTCTCAGTTTGATTATCACCAAATTTGTATGAAGGTAGCCAATATCCAAACTAATTTTCACACTCATGAATGTCCTTATGAGTTCTCGTTGATGGCCTTTTACTTTTTCAATGCACCTTTCATCCTTTAGAGTCTCATGAATCACATCTTTCAACCCTTTCTACATCATTTTGTCCTTTATCTTTTTTCATGACATCTTGATCTACAATAAAACTTGCTAGGCCTATGTCACCCATGTGGATTAGGTCTTACAACAGCTTTCTCATCATCAACACTTTATTATGAGGTTAAAATGTGTCCTTGGTTTCTCTAAAGTTGAATATTTGTGTCAAATGTTCAGTAATAATGTCATAGAACTGGACCCCAAGGAAACTTATGCAATGAAGGATTATCCATGTCCTACGCCTCTTAGGAGTTTATGGGGTTTTGTTGGTCTCATAGGTTACTACAAAAAGTTTTTCAAGAACGATGGAATTTTTTTTCTCACCTCTTGTCTTAAGAAAATGCTTTCTATTGAAATGGAGATGCAAATGGAGCCTCTAGACTTTAGAGAAATCTATGTATACAATCCCATACTTAACATGCTAGAAATCACTAAGACTTTTATTTTGGAATGTGATGCCTCAAGTAAAAGCATTAGAGTAGTTTTCATGCAAGATGAAAGAACATCGTCCTTTACCAACAAACAACTTTGTGACTGACATTTGGGAAAACTCCCCTTTGAAAAAGAAATGATGAACATCTTGCACGCTATGGATATCTAAAATCCTTGCTTGGGAAACATTTCTATATTAAAATCAACAATCACAACCTTAAATGCTTTCTAGGGGAAAGGATTTCATCCCCAAACTAGAAATGGGATACCAAAATGTTTGGATATGATTATGAGATCATTTATAAAGGGAAAGAAGAATGTGGTAAATGATTCTCTCTCTAGAAATTATAAAGATGGAGGGTCCCTCTTTTCATTCTTCTTCATTACAGAATATCTGTTCAATGAGTTTTGCAAGGAATGGTTCATAATCCCCAGATTTCTCACCTAATCCAACAACTTCAACTGGTACCCCATCCATCTCAGGGACACACTTTTCATAAAAGACATTCTCAATAAAGGGTGCATGTATTACAGTAAGTAGTCCACCTTTAAATATCTCATATTATCTTAACTCCATGCATCTCCCGTAGTAGGTCATTTTGGATTTCATAAAACATATGAGTAGATCCAACATTCATTCTTTTGGGAAGGCATTGAGAAGGACATCTAAATTTTGCAACCAAATGAGACCTTTTCCAATAAGTGGGAAATAGTGAAAACTCCATATGATATATAACCTTTACCTATTCTTCCCCTCATATAAATTGACATTTGTCTGGAATTTAGTGTAAGGTTATCCAATTATCGTAGTAAATCTATCATCATGGTTATGGTTTATCACATTTTTAAATAAATCTTTACAATTGGATTTTTATGTTAGAGAGCTTAGTAAATGTCCATAATTTGGATATTTAGAGCTCCTCTCTAACCAACAGCTAGTTGAGGGTTTGAATTGAATGACATGTTTCCACTCGTACCACACAAAGATGCCAATAGACTTAAACTTTTGCATGATGAGAATTTCTCCTTTTGTTGTAGAAAAGACTCAAATTTTGGTCAATCTTGCATCAAATCTCTTGCCCGTTCCATTGACACTATCTAGTAGAATCATAGTCAATTGTGTTGATATATCTAGTGGACTATAGTGCTACTCCAACCTTCATATATTAGGTCAAGCAAAAGTATAGAAAGCTTTGTAGCGTTTCCCAAGCAAAGATCTAAGAAATATATCACTTTGAACCCAACAAACTAGAAACTCCAACTCCAATAAATATTTGAATTTTTTTTAGCATTGTTTATTTTCATAAACTCTTAGGGGGGCATTGAAAATGTCTAAGTAATTTTATGTAGTTCTTGTTACTTTTAAACTATGTGTATAATTGAAAAGTCAATTGAAGATATCCTTCTACACTTAATTCAAAATATCATTCTACTTGTAGAATGTGAAAATTCAATGAGAACTCAACTCAAGTTATCATTGTGGGTGCCATAATTGGATTAAAGAATGGAATGGAATTAGTTTGGAGTACTTTCAAATTAGGCACTCCCATGTTTAGTACATCAGAGTTATTGGATATCTTAGGTGTTGTTGTAGGGAAAACCCAACACCTCCCCATTGTTTGAAATAATGGGGACCATTTCTATTAACTTTTGGCAAAACACCTTTTATGATTTTCATTAAGTTAATTATCCTAAAAAAAATTGCCCTTTTTTATTTCTTCGAATTTATGTTTTGATTATTTCATTGAATCCGATTTTTCACAAGCTTTCCATCGATACTTTTTTCGCCTCATTTGGTCTACTAGTTTGTAAATGACACTCCTTTGAAGTTTGATCATTTTCTCGCTTGGACTAAAAAATGTAAATAAATGTATAATATTTTTATTTTTGTAACTAATTAAGTTCAATAGTCATTCATTGTAAATATTATCTCTTAGTTAGTTTTTACTATTATTATTATTATTTTCACTAACGGTCCTACAAAATGACCTAGCTAAATTGTACAATGGATGAAAACATGTTCTAGGATCTCGGTAATTTACTCTAATTTGTTATTTTAAAACAAATTTATAGACCCAAAACTTCAAAATTGCAAAGTGGCTATAGTCCAATTTGTAAGATTGTTAATTCATATAAGCCCCACTTTACCTCCTTCTCTTCTTTCCAAAAAAATTGCGATTACGAATATCGCAATTTCATTTATCACTTGTTTTAAAACTTCCGATCATACAATTTGCCATTTAGAAAAATATACGATGAGTTAAAAAAATTTACCATAAAATTTTCTCCACCTTATAACTTCCGACTCACTCACCTTACTTCACCCCCACATCACCTCTCCTCCACCTCAACTCCTCCCTTATCCCTTCATTAACTTTCACCCTCCATACCCTTCCCTCCTTCATAAAACTTTACATAACATATGATATGTTAGTTTTAAGTATTAATGTTTTATAGAATTAGTTTAATTAATTAATTATAATTATTAAATAAATAAAGTTTGTAATTAATTAAATTATAATTATAAATAATCAGATATGATACGTTAGTGTTAGTTTTAAGTATTAATGTTTTTATACGAGTTCGTTTAATTAATTAATTTGAATTATTAAATAAATAAAGTTTGTAATTAATTAAATATAATATAATAAATTAATTAGATTTAATAGTGTAGTTATAATTACTAGCATTAATTAATAATAACAATTTAATTTAGAATTAGAATTTAATTAAAAAAAATTGATTTAGTTTAGAATTCTCGCAGTTTTGATTCATTAATTTTGGAAGCTCATAGATGGAGTTTTATTTGGCCAAATGAAGTCCAAGACAACTCATTGGAAAGATAAATTTATGGAGAATATTTTTGAAGTATTTTTTCCAGATTTGATCATTTATTAGGTCTAAAATCTAGCAGAAGGTCAAGCTCTATTTTTTTTTTTTAACAAAACTAATTTCTGAGTTTAACTTTCTACATTTTCATTTGCCCACAACTTCTTTTAAGATCAGATCTATTTGTTTATGTCCCCCTTGACCAATTAGATCATTACATATATTAATAGAAAGCTCTAATCCCTTTTCATTAATTATTTAATTAAGTTTTGATTCTATATGTTTTAATTCCATATTTGACATTTTGATTTTTTTTTTACATTTTAATTTTGTTTTGATTTGTTTTTGTAGGAAAATAGTTGAAGAGATGAGGAGAAGAAGATCTCAATCAATGAGAATTCTCCAGCGATAAAAGACGAAATTTTGGGCCAATGAAAATTGATAGAGTAAATTTTTCACTTTTTTGTTGAGAATTGTTTTGTAAATATTATAAATAACAGGTTGTAAAATGTATTAGAGATTTCTCTCATTTGCAATTATGGAATTCTAAAAGTACTATTGTAATAGGGAATTAGATTTGTAGGTGAGAGGAGAGAAAATCTCAGATCTGAGGATTATTGATGATTTTTCTTTTGCATTCTGAATTATGTATGGACAACAGAGCTTGCACTGCTGCAACTCTTGTTGTAACAACAAAAGTTTAAAGATTGTAGAGGATTGTTAGAGACCAGAGCCAGAGAAATGGATTTAGTAAATTGGTATTTCTAATACTATTGTTTTAAATACTAGTTTCATTTTATGATGATAAGAATGCATCATTTTATTCATATTTGTGCACTATTGTTAGTGTGAGTAATTTGTCTCAATCATATGTTATTATTTATCTATGCTCTTATGGGTTGAATTCTGATTTCTAAGTAACTATTTACTCAGAAATCTGTCTTTTAATATTGATTTAACAAATAGTTTCATTTTATGATGACAAGAATGCATCATTTTATTCATATTTGTGCACTATTGTTAGTATGAGTAATTTGTCTCAATCATATGTTATTATTTATCTATGCTCTTATGGGTTGAATTCTGATTTCTAAGTAACTATTTACTCAGAAATCTGTCTTTTAATATTGATTTAACAAATAATGATATGTTGTGAATTACTTTATCATATTATTGTTTACTTATTCGAATTACTGATTTAACAATTAATATCATTTTGTGAACTACTTCCTAAATGTTGTTGGTTGGTTATTTCAGTTAAGAGGTATCTGAATAGAATGCATTTCGATATTCATAATGTCAGTTAATTGAACTACTTTGTTAGCTTGATAGTCATTATAAGCAAGACATATTTAAATCCTAATTATTTTAATATCTTGCTCTTGGTTGGGTTAGATCTATATTTGCCTAATTGAGATAGGATTAAGATTTAGTTCATTTTGCTTGCATTATAGAATAATTTTGCATTTAAATTGATTCTACATTCCTAAAAGTCCTCTTCACAAAGAGATAAACTTTAGTTGTGGCTTAACTAAGCCCTAAATCAGCGTAAGATCACTTTCTTGCCTGATCAACAAGAAGGTTGATCTGATGTCTCTTTTCCATTGGTGGATGAAAGTCATATTTTAAGCCATTGGAGAATAAGAGAAGGTAACTTGATCTAATTAAACCAGTCAGAACCACCATTCCAAATGGAAAAAGAGTTGCTTCAAGATTTGAGCCAAGTGGTCTCCCATATGGCATTGTTGCAGCAAATTTCGAGCCATCAAAATTTTTGGCGCTAGAAGGAGGGCCTGAAACTTGTTGTCTATTGGAGTATTTGTATTCTAACATTTTATTTTTCACAATGGCTCCTCTTAAAATTCCAATTAAGAGTTGTATTTCTAGACATGCATCTTCCAATACTCCACCAGAAGTGGTAAGACTCTTGTCTCAAGTAAAGTTTAATGGTAAGAGGAATACTTATGTATTTAATCATGCTTTACAATTCATTCAAAAATTTTCAAATTCTACTTTTCAAGGAATTGATGAAAGTATTTTATACAAGAATTTTACTTTTACATTCTTGGCAAAAGCCAAAAGATGGTGTTAATCGCTTCCAGTTGCCTCAATTCACAGCTGGGATCAATTTGTTACAATGTTCCTTTGTAAAATTGATGGCTATAACTACAAACAAGTATATGATGAAATCAAAGATTCATAAGAGTTTGAAAATGAGTCTTCAATTGATTTTACCATTCAATTTCGTTTAAATTGCTTGATATTTAAAATTAAAGAGAAACATTTAGAAGAGGAATTATTAGATTGGTTTGAATATTTTTCTCTCTTCCTCCCATTGATAACCCATGTCAAATTATTTCAAGCCTTTCTCAATCTCCTTCAATTTTTTTTATTAGCATAATTGAAAATTCCAACATAGAGGTGCATACTAATCATGATGAAGTAGCTTCCGCCATGTATGATAGATTCTTAAATTTAGTACACATCTCTTACGGTATTAATGATAATTATGTTAATGAACCAATACCACAAAGTTTGAAAAATTTCGCGAATCAATCGCAAGAAGATTCTGACGACAATATTGGGGAAGATATCGCTTTGAAATATCAAAATTACAGTGCGTTAAATTCAGAAAATCAGACCATAAATCCACAAGTACAAGCATCAATCAAAGTTTCCAATAATATACAATCGGTTGTACAAATTTATGAATTCTTTTACGATAAACAAACGCCAAATTCAAAACAACAAAGCAACATTCTTCAAGAAAGCATAAGTACACAAATGAATGATCTCAAATTTGAAATTTACAATGAACAAAATGCACAAGAGTTCTTAAATAGAGACACTTTTAAATCCATTGCTTCTGATTATCATTCTATCTCTGTCGTAATGTTTTTGCCGATAACAATTTATTCCCTCTTTGCAATAATGTTATTTCAGAAAACAAAGAGGTTGATCTAAAGAATTGCCAAATAGTTTTTACCAAGATAGAGAATCAATTATTGATAATTCTTCTGGAATTAATGAATATGTACTTCATATTCTTTCTTGTTTTGATACATTGAATGACATCAAAGAGAATTCTAATGAATGTCATGAGGTCATTTATTATAGTTACTTTGACATTGAGGATATTGATTTGTCTTCTTCACAATTGAATCCTCATGATCAAAGTAAAATCAAATGTGAAAATGAAGAACGCTCTAATTCAGAAATTGTTTCAAATAGTTTTCATTTTTAAATAATTAATCATACTCATGATTTCAACATTCAAGAAACCATTCCAATTTATGATTTATCTGACGATCAAGCTCTCATTCCTATTCATAGTCATAATTCTCTTTCTAATTCACAAGTTGGTATTCGCAATCATTTGAATTCTATTTTAAATTAGACCAATTCTTCTGAAGAGGAAATTGTTTTAAATCAATCCTAATTGTGCTGTAACAATAATTGTAACACTAGTGTAAACTATAATTTGATTTTACTATTTTTCCTTCATTTTCAATTTTTATATATTTTGTGTTGGCATATTGAGCAACTTAGTATTGAACACTCAATTGATGCATTGCCTGAATGGGAAAATAAAGTTCACATTCTAATCATGAACATCAAGAACTATTTCTCTTCCAATTCTAACTGATGTTCATTTCTTATCAATTACTTCTTTCTTCTCGAAAACAATGCCAAGATGAAAGTGTATTTTCACAATATGATCAACAATCTAATGCAATCAATAATCTTCCATTATATCTAAAATATTTTCATCCATTTTTCATTGATCCATTATTTGGAAAGATTTCATTCACAAAAGATTGTTAATAGTTTAACACTTGCACATAACACTAACAAAATTATGTAGGCAATTATATCTAAAAGCTAATTTCCACGATTTGGCATGTCATCTTCTCTTTTAAATCCCTTCCAATTATTAATAGAAATTCGTCTAGATTTCTATGATCCAATTGAAATTCAACTGGAAGTGACATTTCAAGAGAATGTAATTGTGAATAAGCTGCTAACAATATATGTACATTCTTCTTTCAGATTTAGTTTTCTTAGTTTAATTATATTTGTATTTTTGTTACTAATGATTGATCTATACATATATGCATGAATTAAAATGCTTACATGGTTACATTAGAAGTATGACTATACCTAGTCATGTTTCTTTCATTAAGTTAGAAATAAGAATAGATTATTTAGATTAGATTTTCTTTATTAATTGCACTTATTTCAATATTTCAGATTTTCAATAAAGCAAGTAATGAATTTGATTTGCTTTGGGCATCCCCTTTTATTTTCGGAAAATAACTTAAAACATTTTAGAAGCTCTTAGATCATACATATTTGTGAAAGCACTTGATTGTCCTTTTTTGCAAAAAATTCATCACAATGATCATACATAAAGAAATTCCAACAATTTGCTACAACTTGACAATTTTTTTATTCACAAGTATTTCTGAAAAAATAGCTCATTTTCACCGCTTTTGTCTTCCAATGTAAATTTGAGGTGGATGCAATATAAAAACTTATTACTTAGCATATTTTAGATCAAATATGTAGATGATACTAAACATGGGAGAAATTGAAGATTCGTGTGGTAAAATTTATTGTTAATTTTCTTCCAAGTCTTCATCGACTTGATTGTGGAGACTTAAGATAAGCAAGAAGCCAACCATTTTTCAAAATTTGCAACATGTTTAGGGAAGTATTTATGATTTCGTCTAAATTTAAGGATTATCTAATTTTGATTATATTCATTAAAATCCTGATAAGTCTTAATAAATTCTTGGAAAAGTCATATTGGATTATTATATTTCATAACTCTCTTCATAAGAAATTTATGATAAAATTACTTTCCGATTAGATATTCTATCTGTTAATTAAATTATTAAAGGGTTATTTATTCAAAAGAAAAGTTAAATTAGTCGCTTTCTTTTTGAATTAAATACTTTAAGAAATTGTTGGCCCCACAAAATGCCACGTCACATATCGAATTTCGCATATCGGAGGTTCTCAAATGATAATATTCCAAATATCTTTGATTCCTTGATATTTCCATCCCCTCCGATCTCCGATGAACCTTTCCATCTGATATCACAAAACCTCTGTATCGCAAATATTTGATAAAAATCATTTCTTAATATTTCCCGATAAGAAACCTCTGATGCACGACCTCCGATATTCCCTTCCCACTCATTCTCCAAAAATGACTTCTCCATTATTGCGATGTCCATATAACCCCAAACCTGATATGACATTTAAATCCAATTTTAAAATATATCGTGTCCATTCATAAATCACAATTTTGTTGGGGCATATGTTTATAAGTTATGATGTCCTGGATCCGATATGAAATTAAATCCATATAATTAAATGATCGGGTCCGATCTTCATTTCATATTGATGTACCAATGATGTTACATCTTGTACTCAAATCTTCCGATCGTCGATCTCGTATAAAATACAAAGCCAGTTCCACCAATGAGCCACGTCATCTATCGTATTCCCACTATCAGAAGAATAATATCGGCATTTCATTTTCCTAATAGTTCTAATCTTCGATATCACAATCGTTCCATCGCAATTTCCCATCGCATATGTTCATATTGCAATCCCGCTATCGCAACACTTGTATCACATCACAAAACTCAAATGACGCCTTGTCTTGAGATCCTCCGATGCAATAAACTATGGTATATGCCGCTCTGCCATTATCTTTTAGC
The DNA here is from genome assembly GCA_000404065.3 of Pinus taeda. NCBI lineage: Eukaryota > Viridiplantae > Streptophyta > Pinopsida > Pinales > Pinaceae > Pinus > Pinus taeda. The sequence goes on from APFE031363622.1 coordinate 129,853, forward strand.
CATTACATAACACTTGATTGCATATCAGAAAAGGTAAATCTAGCAGCTTAACGATTAAGCATGACAAAGAAACTTGTGATGCGAAACATTTGACGAGGCATTGTAATGTATAAAATACTTTAAGGCATTCTTAGGCAACCACTATGGTAATGAAGCAATTGATAAGAAATTTGGAACATGACTAAATCATTTTCAATTTCTCTTATATTTCGGTTTTAATATATTACTCTATATTTAATATGAAAAATTCAAGACCTCTCCGTATATAGTTATGTTTTACATTATCTTGGATTTGGTCTTGATTCTAAACAATTTATGAAAATCATGTAGTCGATATGAAACTTGTAAGATAACATTTATCATTGTGATTCATGAAGAAGCACATCTTCATTCTTATTTATGATGGATTTAGTTTATTTTCTATTCCTTAAACGTAAAACATTGCTTTCTAGTTTATTGCTCGTTTTAGATTAGAGTTAAGAAATAATGATTTTGGGTTAATAAAATTTCTTCATGCTTTTAATTTTAATTAAAGGAAGAAGTTATCTTTTGTTGGAATAAAATGATACCTCTCAAGTAATATTAAATGCAATTCTCCAATGGTAAGTTTCATGTGCCCACTTTAATTTATTTTCATTACTTTACTCTTGTTTTTAGTTTCGTTTTTAGGTTTTATTAATCTTAAACTCTGTCTTTTTCATGTCTTCATGAACCTTTCACATCTCTACCAGTTCAGTTTTGAAGTTCATTATCTTTTGTTTAGTTTTTTTTGAGATTCTTGAGAGAAGCAGTAATGATCCTCATCAAATCAGCGAAATTGGGGAGTTTCTGAACCTTTAACTATTCCTTTAAGCATTACTTTTGTCAGAAAATGGTTAAAATGATTTTTGCAAGTTTTGCTTTGACATAAGAAAATTTGCAGCAAACAAAGACTTCTGATTTCACATATTATCTATCATCATTGCTATTCACCCTCTCCATTTTGAGAGCCTCATTTTTATAACTCTGCAAGATATTATTTTTTAAATCTCAACACTGGAAGGAACGTGCATATACTTATTTTATTTTATCTCTTTTGATTCATAATAAATATATATTATAAATATATATAATATATATATTTTAGTTAAGACTACCCAAATACCCCGGGGATTCGAACCGTGACCTATCGCAAAGAGTGCTAACAACAACCATTCACCATCAATCAGCCCCGTGGCCATTTTGATTGAGATATTTGTATAAGTGTGTTGTTGACACCTAATCCTAAGGTTAGCGTGGAAGCCGAATGGAAAAGAAGGCCAAGAGACTTGGGATGTGAAACCCAACGGTACCAAATGTATATAAAGGTATATAATTGTTATAAAAAAATGTATCGCATGTTTATCTTTCCTAATTGTTATCCTCACCATGTGTGTTTAACATGGTATCAGAGCCATGATGTGTGGCCTGTTTTCCCTGAGCAACTGATCTGAGTTGCCTTGAATAGTGCTGGCCTAGTCTTCATTACCTGACCATTTATTTTATTAGCTGAGCGCATCAGATCTGCAACTAGGCATTGCATTCCTACCTACAGCCTGTCAAAATCTACGCACTGGTATAATAGCGCTGCAGCAGTGACACCTCCCTGACCTGGTCCTTCCAGCGCTGCATGATCATTCAGTTGATAAAATAGAATACTGACATTTAATTGGTGGCATAATTGTGTGTCCATAACTATTTCCAGCTCCTCACGCCCAACCCTATCTGGCTCAGGCCAGTTGTTATCGTCCTCCTTCATTATCTCGCTTTCGGCAATTATCCGTCGGCATTCCTTGAGAACAACCTGAGTAGGGAAAACCTCTTTCGGATTTGCATGGTGTCGTTGAATTTGCCATCTCTGGCAGCCTGAATTGAAGCAACTGCGCATGGCTGCAATATTCTTCCATTCAAACGCTTAAAGTACAGTCAATATTTTTGCAAATGGCTTGCAACGTTCTCTCGTGTAAGTCCTACAGAAACGTTACATTTACCTTGAGCGAATTATGTCAGCGATTAATCTGTCACCTGTCACTGGACGTTTTCCCATAGTCTTGAAATAGAAAAATTGGTGCAGGTGCAGTTGATGCCCGCTCCTGTCCATCCAATACCTCAACGTCTGCTCCTAAAAACTCACTGGAAAACTCAAGTGAAAAGCAAGGGATTCCCTTTCCAGTAAGCCGTTGGATGCATAGCTGGTCATCAGTGTATGTCATGGTTCCTGCGTGGGGTGCAGGATATCCCAAAAGAAAGCGGTGGTTGGATCGGTGCAGGGGTTATACAAAGCGTTCCCTTCATTGTCCACGCTTCCACAATGATCACTAGATAAATCGTCAGTGCAACATGGTTTCAGAATTGGCTCGGTGAAGCCACCTGCAGAGAGAAGTTTTCCCAAACATAAGGACTTTTCCAGATTATCGCATAGAACAAATGGTGGAAATACTAGAAATAGAGAATGACCATGTTGTTGTGTATCCGAAAGAATCGGCATGAAAGCGCCGTATTGGTCTAGAACGACCATTTTAACGCCAGCCAGATTTTTATTAATTCCGTCGACAACTTTCTGTAACAGTCCATTGTGCAACAAGGCCACTCCATTTTCGGTTTCATTGCAATAGTTGTAAAAATATTCGATTGTAATATATGGCAAGTATCCCAACGGTTCCAGAGCAGTGACTGCGACCTTCCGGATACCCATCTTGTACAAGAGTTCCAAATTCGCCGAAAGCTGTTTGATCAATTTGGGGACAAATGAATCGACACCCTGCAGCCAGCCCGATTCATAAAATTCACTCGATGGGTCGACAAAACTAAAATATTTCTATATGCAAACTGGTGATGATAATTGGTTGCTGCCCGTTACCTCGTACCCATGATTCTGAAGATAGAAACTGTAATCATTCCCTGCAACAGAAACTAAAACTAGAGAAGATTCTAGGTCTTGCACATAGTACACTCCTCCAACAACCACTTGCTCTAGCAGGTTGATTTGGGCAGTGAGATTGGGAAGTCCATTAGAAGTATTAAACACTCCCGTCCCTCCATACACAAAATTAATGCCATCGGCTGTTATGTTGCGATCTGAATCATTCCGGTGCTCGTATGGTACAGGAGAATTGACATTGAAATAGGACGCTGCAAAGTTGTCGATATTTAGAGAAGATAAAGGCATCGGCGGCAGCGATATTTGGAGAAGATAAAGGCAAAAATTAGAATGTGAGTTACAGGTCAACTGAGGTATCGAACAGCGATCAAGATAAGAAGAAGTGCGACTTCTCCTTTTTTCCTCCAGAAGGAAGGATAAGGGCAGAAAGAAAACTGAGAAAAATGTAAATATAAGGGAAAGTAAGTTTTACTACATTGAAATTGATACTGTGTTGTTTGGTATCCTGCTACTCATCTAATAGTTGCAATTACTTATCATTTTATAGACCAATTTGTAGCTGAAGATAACATCACTTCTCTGATTA
>APFE031363629.1:0-13246 GCA_000404065.3 Pinus taeda
CCATTCAATGTGTTCCTTGTAATATAGAAATAAACAAAACATTTAAAGAAAAGTAATTGCACAATGATGGAGTAGAAGAAAACAATGTTTTCCACAAACCAATTAACTGTTCTAGAAAAATTCAACAATTCCAATTTAATAATCCTATCCGTCTCTCTTTGTACCTTTTGGGACAATTTCTAGTTTTAGTTTTATAATCTCACAACATATATAGTTTAATCATGTTGGCTAGCAAATTTCAATTTCACAAAAGATTCTTAGCTTAGAAATAGATATGCTATGTGGACTACTAAAAGCACATACAACTTCCAACACAAGTTGTTATCAAACCTCCCAAGAGAACTAGAAGGATCAAGTGTTACAGAGAAAAATATACTAATAGAAACATGAAACACTAATGACCTTCAAAAAGAAAAGGCCAAAAATTGCACCTATTGCCTATGTATTTCCTCCCCAATGGTTGAAGAGATAAAATATAAAGATACTCTTTACATTACATAATCATGAAATAGACCAGCTATTTAAAAACCCAAATAAATACAGAATTTTGAAGAAAATCCTAGAAGCTACTTAAAAACACAAATAAATACAAAATTTTGAAAAAATCCTAAAAGCTCATGATAATGCAAATGTTGCCTAAAAGTCGATGATAATGAAAATGTGGTTTGAGCCTGAGAAACTCAGTTCTGCACCATTGAATTGAACTAGTTATGCTCTAGACTCTAAGAACACACATATGCTTAACTTACAATAATATGGAGTCACTTGCACAATGAAGTTATATTATAAGATAACTAAATTATATTAAGGAAGACACCCAAATAGATGAAATCATACTATAAAAGAACTAAATTATATTATAAAAGGCACACAAATATATACCTTTACTGTATAGGTCATATTCCTTCCTTTTCCTAAAGTGGCTACTTAATTTGGTCAATTGTATGATTGGGTTCAATATCTATCTCCACTTCCTTTTGTGTAAGGGTTTTGAGCTTGATGGAAATGTCTCCCCTTAACCCAAAATAAAGTGAAGGGTTGAGTGGTTTTCCATATTATAGTCAGCTAGAGTGAGAGTGACCCTATCTTCTAGCCATTTTCTGCCAAGTATTAATCACTGCTCATGTGGAGGGATACCCTCCTTATACTGTCACAGCAACCAAATAACACACCTAGTTAGAGCCCAAGTGCAATTCCATTTTACAACAAAAAGAAAACACTCTGCATAGAGAGTGCTTAAACTTCAAATACTACGCAAAACCTTAAAACTCATCAATAGTTTAAATGACTATCAGCAAGTACGATACACCATAGATATTACAAAAATCCACAATGATTTAAAAGGCTCTCAATGACTACTTTACATATGCTTGAAAATCTGCAAAGATTCAAAAGGCTATCGGCAAGCACCATACAAGCAGTAAAAATCCACAATGATTTTAACGAGTATTAGTAAGTACCAATACCAAATAATAAAATTTTGGTATGCGTGACACGCTCGGTAGTAACATTGAGGAGTTAGAAGCTTCTCACGATAGGGTAAGGGATATGGCTGAAACTTATGATACCCGGAGATGAATATGATTGTGTTTTGATTAAGACTTACCAGATTTAAGAGGTCGGCAGAGTGGGGGAAAGTGGGGAGCTGTTATATCCTTCACCAAGGTTCAAAGATATACTAAAGTGGAAGATGCACAACCTACATGGAGTTAATTCCAGGTGAGTACATAGGTGTATAATGTAAGTAGCATCTCATTAGCGAATAGATGGCAGATGATCCATGCATATATAAAAGTTATCTCACCTCTCGATATATGGTGGCTAATTATTACATGAGAGGCATTTTATAGAAGTAAAAGTAAGAAATTCTACACAAATAGCATTTAATTTCATTAACACAAGTAAAAAAAATAACAAAAAAATGCATGATCGAATGCCCAATGGTTAATAGTGCAATCACTGACAATACAGAATTTGCAGAATCTAAAAAAAATAATAAAGCTATATTCCCCTTGGATCAAATGTGAAGGAAAAGTATGTATACACAAAGCTCACATGACACAACAAAAACCCTCAATAAATAAATTGAAATGGCAACAACAGGGCATGAATGCCTAGAACAAAACCACAGAGACTAGAAATAAAATCACAAAATAATCCATTCATAACGAAAAGCCATCAGTAATTGTGATACAACATGATTCCAATTATCAATGGTATCGTTGCTTTCAACGTCGAGGACGATCATCCTCACTTTGAGAGTCTTCACATATATCTGCATCTTGGCCTGAAAATATCACTGATCCTCCAAAAAAAATTCTGCGAGATAGGGGAATCCAACCCAGATTGAATGGTGGTGAGCTTAAGGAGTGAAATGAAAATTATCGAGGACGGAATAGATACATATAAGGTTCATGCAAGGATAATTCATTTGATCTCACAAGAAGCAAGAACCCCTTAAGACAAAGGCAATGAAGAATTTGTCATCAACTAGATGCCTGACTGCGCGAGGACCATCATAATTCCACGATTGTGTCCCTAAAGAACACCCAGATTTCTTTACATGAATTGATGAAAAGAATTTTTATATAGATGAAAATTTGCTTTATACATCAAGGAAGGGCATGGCCACAACCACGAGAATTGTGGTCCACCAATAGGATTGCAAGAAACTACCCGAATTGATTTTCAACTGAATTTTGTAATGAAATTTATTGTTTTTTTTGTTTTAACTAAGTAGAGTGTGAATGCCTAAAATATTATAGATTCTATAAATTTAGACTCATTCTTAAAAAAATACAATTAAATTATAAATAAAATTAACAATATAAAATTTTGGAGTTGGTTTTTGTCGCGAGAGGGAGTTGAGACTAAATGTTAAGTGGTTAACATACCAGTGTCATCACTGTTGGAGGAGGATAAGACTCCACGAGAGGTATTGAGTCGTAAGAAACCTTCTCTTTCACATTTGATGGTATTTTGATGTGATGCATATGTACATGTTCAAAACTAGAATATAACAAAGTTGGATAGTAAATCTGAAAAGTGCATTTTCATTGGGTATAAGGATAATTTAAAAGGTTATAAGCTTTGGAACTTATGAACAAGGAACATTGTGTAGAACAAAGATGTGGTCTTTAGAGAGGTGAAATATATTATTAAACATGAACTCCTATTAAAAGAACCTAACAAAATAGAGTTTAAGCTAAAGGAAGAAGAATTAGACTCTACAACAGAAGATGAATCAGAAGATGAAGAGCCACAAACTTTGGCTGTGAGAAGATGAGTTCGAGAAAGAAAGAAGCCAAAAAGTTATAGTCCATCTTTTTTCTGTTCAAATTTTGCTTTATCTATTACTGATTATGATCCTAGAACTGTGAGGGAAGCACTAGATTCAGAGGATGTAAAACTCTTCAAAGAGGTCATGGTTGATGAAATCACATCTTTTCATGAAAACGACGCTTTAAATCTGGTGGAGTTGTAGGTTGGAAGTAAACCCATTGGTGCCAAATGGGTGTTTAAGAAGAATATGAATGTAGAAGGAAAGGTGGAGAAATACAAATCTTGGTTGGTAGAAAATAGTTATTCGGAAGTGTCGGAATTTTTTTTGGGATATTTTTTCTTTTGTTGTCAAGGTAGCTTCTATTAGATTACTTTTATTTGTTGCTACTTATTTTGATTTTTAGGTGGAACAAATGGATGTGAGGACAACATTTCTTCACACGGATCTAGAAGAAGAGATATACATGAAGCAACCTAAAGGCTTTACAGTGAAGGGTGAGAAGGAATTGGTATGAAAGTTAAATATGTCCCTATCTTGGTTACAACAATCATAAAGGATGTATTATTAGAAATTTGATACATTTATACGAGGATGTGGCTTCACTAGAAGGAAATCAAATTAGTGTGTGTATTTTAAATTAATTTGTGACCGTGTTATTTATATGTTCTTGTATGAGGATGATATGTTGCTAGTTGGAAATGACAAAGAAATATCTAGGATTTGAAGACCCAATTGTCCTCCAAATTCTACATGAAAGATCTTGGTGTTGAAAACTATATTTTGGGGATGAATATTAAATGAGATCGGCAAATAGGAACATTGGGTTAAATGAGAGGAAGTATGTTGAGATAGTACTGTAGAGGTTTAATACTCATGATAGTAAACCACTGAAGCTTCATATTCTTATAGGCGTAAAGTTATATCTTGAACATTGTCCCAAGACACAAAAGGAGAAAGAGGACATGTCCGATGTTTCATATGCAAGTGCAGTCGATAACCTATTGTATGTAATGTTCTATACTAGACAAGATGTTACACATGCACTCGTAGTATTGAGAAGGTTTATGTCAAAACTAGGGAAGGAGCATTAGACAACACTGAAGTAGGTTTTCATGTATTTCTGTGGCATTATTGATTATTGTTTGTGCTACTGAAGAAGACCATGATTGGATGATCTTTGGACATCTATGGCTTTGTTGATGCATACTCGGCTCAAGATCTCAATAAGAGAAGACCTAAAAGTTGGTATATGTTTAACTTATTTGGAGGTGCACTCTCTTGAATGAGTAAGAGAGAGTTTCTAGTGGAACTTTCAACTAGAGAGTAAGAATACATGGGAGTAACTCATGCAAGTAAGGAAGTAGTCTAGTTGTAGAGATTGTGCTCAAGTATGGGTTTGTACATCAAGCTATAAGGATAGACTATGATAGCCAATGTGTAATTTTCTTCGAAAAGAACCTTGCTTATAATTCAAGGAGAAAGAACATTGATTTTCAATATCACTTTGTGAGGGATATGGTTGGAGGCAAAAAGGTGTTGCTCGTAAAGGTGGACACTTTAAAGAATATTGTAGATGCAGTGATAATTTTTTTAAGCATTAATAATTTCTTTTCGTGTAGAGAAATAATGGGCATTGGAGAGGTGGATGAATGACTAATCTCTCTTATGGCCCCATGTGGAAAGAAAAAAACAAGTGGGAGGATTTTGAGATGTGTTATATTCTCTCCAAGACTACCCCACACACGAGGGGTCACACAAGGGGAAAAATCCCCCATATGCATTGTATTTGGCAATGACGGGAGGTCACACTAGGGGCGACTACCCCACCTATGAGGTGTATGGACATTGACAGTAGCCCCCCTCCATGGGGGCTGAGGGAGTGCCTTAGTATATTTGTTTTGGACCCTATATTAAGTGGGTGGACCTACCTATGGTTTTGTGCATGGATTTCACACATGGTTTTTGGGCATGATGGTTTTTTGTCCATGGCATTTTGTAGATTTGGTCAATGGAACTACGATTATGTTCTAATCCATGGTTAATGGATTAATATCATAATCCATGGTTAATGTTTAATGTTCTAATCCATTTATCCTAAGGGAACTTAGGGTAAATGGTTTTGTGGGTTTTTAAGGGGAATAGGGAAATTATTTGTAATGGGGAATGGGTTTCACACTAGGAAAAGGGGGTTTTAGGAAGGGGGTGATTTTTTTAAGGGTAATTTCTAGGGGAGTATATGAAACCAAGCAGTAAGGGTCAGAATGAGGGTAAAATGGTATTTATAAGTATTTAAGGGAAAAATGGGGAAATTAGCAAATAAGTATGTGGGTGTGTAGTGAAATGAGAGTAAATTAGTAAAGAAGCTTAGTGAATATCTTTTCTTTCTCACAATTCTTCATGCACATGGAGCATAGAATTAAGCATGATAAATGTTCTATTGACTTAACAACCTTGTGAATTTGCAACATTTCTTCTACCTACCCTTTATTTACCTTAACATTTTCTCTTCATTTCAATGGGTACATTTCAGCTTGCTCACCCTTTATTTCATTTTCTTTTTATTAGAAAACTATCTAATTCTAATCTTGTAACTTCCAATGTCTCAAATTAAACTTATGTAATCATTCTTATTCTCTACCTAACTAACCATGTGCCAAGTTATAATAGTTTGGCTAGATCTTTATTCTTTATCTATCAACATGAAATTTAAAGCATGGATGAGTCAAGATTAAGCTATTTCACAATCATGGATTGTGCCATTTCTTACAAACTACCCACAATCTTATTTTGAACAGTAAATTAGAAAGTAGTGGCATTTAAATTTGGACACTTTCATGATCTATTTTTATTTCTTTTTAGGGTTTATATTTTTTACTTTTTTATTCATTTCCTATATTTTTGTCTTTTTTATTATTATTTTAGGACATACCCTCTTTACATTTTTTAATTTTTAATATGGAAAACATTTTGCAGAAATAAAAGTATGTACAATATTACAAGACTAACCATAGCCAATTCAAAATTATGAATCCTATTATTAGGACCCTAGCATGGTCCACCATTGAATATTTTTGTTTGATATTTATCACCACTCAACACTTTTTTTCCTTTACTATGCCATTTGAATCACTTCATAATATTTTTTAAAACAAAATTGATGCAAATTTAAAAAATACATAGCTTTTCCCTTTTATCTTGGATCTTGATCTTGAAATTATTTTATCTCTATAATATTGGCCTTCCAACATAAAAAAAATTCTCATATGGTATCATGTTTCCAACAACACTAGTTATATTGAGATTATATTCTTCAAGTCAATGTTACTACAAATCTCCAAAGATGACCTCCTTATGGAATGGTGGAATATGGAACTTGTATGGACTACCACAAGGCACTCTTTCAACATTTGGCAATTAAAATAGTACCCAAGAAACTAAAGTCTCTCAAATTTCGACCAAATTTTACAAAATTTAATTTTAATATATGAAAAGGGAGTTATGATGATATTAGCCAAGACACTTGTTTGAGATAGATTTTTAGAGAATATAAAAACACTCTCATAGTATAGCTAACAATGTTCTCAAAATTTTATATGATGTTCAGCAAAGTTTCATGTCTCATACAATGTCCACCAATATTCCATGGAGAAAGTTGAGTGAAAATAAATCCATATTGGGTATTGTAATAGTTGTGACAATGCTCATGTTATTTTTACCAAAACTCTTGGTAGAATCAAGTTTGAGTTGTTTAGCTAAGTTTTAGGCATGTCTATGAATCCATTTCTGAAGAAATCTATTAATGGAGTGAAAGTTCAAACAACCTTAAGGAGTTTGTTCATTTTTTTGTGTTTCATGTATATATTTCTCATGTGATGAATTGTAAGACTGATGTGTGCAGAGGAAGTGTTAGTCTGACAACTGGCTGTGAGGTTTCTTAATAAATTTGATTAGTGTATTTTTTGACAAACATAACATTCAACTAATTGTTATTGGATTAACATTGAGATGGACATTGCTATTATTTCTTATCTTAATGTATTTTCCAAATCATTTTTTCTTTAAAATTGGATAAATTTTCCAAATAACTCAGTTTTTCTATCCTCTAGTTTCTTGCCATTAATTTAAGTTAGTCAATTCATGTTTCCATTACCCACTCAATTCGTCTTTCCATCACATTTACCAATTAAATTGCATTAATAAATTTATAATTTTCTTAGTCTCATTTTATGTAATGCACTACTAGTTCTTTTAATCTCATTTTATGTATTCCACAAAACACAATATTCAACCAAATTGTAACATCCACATCAAATTCAAAATTTTTGGTGGTGTCGGTAGCATGATAAGTGTGGTAATATTATAAATATAATTATACAAATTGGAGTACAATTTTGTGGTGGAGCAACTAAAATGGTAAGTGTGGTAAAATTATAAATATAATTATGGTAAGTAACTTAGGACTTTAAGCATTGTTAACTTTTTTTCTTCCTATTTGGTGACCACTTCATCCCTTTTCTCATTGGTTTCTGGGTTTATTTTGCACAATTGGTAATTTGATTTTGATTTACAAACTAGCTTTCTATACCAATTTTCTATACCTCACATTATAAAAGATTGGACCTCCATAAAATTTGGTTATAGTAAAATGCACTCCACTAATAAGATCAATTTTCACTTTTCATTAGAAGAGACCTACAATAATGGAAAGATCTACACCACAAATTCAACAAATTACCTTGATGAAATTCCATAGAATTTGTCAATATGTAGTGACCATGTAGAGATGCATGGTGAATTTCCTTTGAATATGATGAAGTATGATGGAATGTTACTATTGTACAACTAATTAGAGTGGTTGTGATGTTGTGTCATGGATTGCAGGTATTGTTCAACAAAGTGGGGCTATTTATGATGTATGTACCATCAGTGTTTTTTTTGCAACAACATATGGCCATTTGGATACAAAAATACTACCAAAATATGAGGGAGATCCCAATAGTTCCAGTAATGTGAGGAAAGGTTATGGCAGATATCTCAATCCTTCAGGAGGAAAGGCTACTTATCCACAAAAATATCACACCATCATTTTAGACAGTAACAAGGAAGTGTGGTGGTGTCAAAGATGTTGGTTGGGATACATTCTCCCATGTCCACCATTTTTTATAACTTTTAATAAAGATTATACCCACCTAGCTTCCATCCAATCACAATTCATATATCTCAAAGAAATCACACCACACGATTCTTAATCTCATATCTTGCATATCACTTATTCCATTCTATGCTTGTATTTTCCACGCATTTAATCTCCATCTCAATAACAACCCCCACCTAGACCAATTGGTTAATTTTAAGGAGAATAAGACATTAGAAACCTTAAGAAAATCGACAATTCTAGGTAACTCAATGCATCCATAATCTTCATCACTTAGTTAAAACTGATTCAGAATTGAATATTGAGTGGCAAAAAATATTTCTTATCCATATCACTAACATCACTTAGTTAAAACTGATTCAGAATTGAATATTGAGTGACAAAAAATATTTCTTATCCATATCACTAACAACCCCCACCCAGAGCCATATGAAGAACATAACCACCCCCAATATTGTACTCATTGGGTATACTTTCATCATTCACTTGTTTTCCTACATAAATGAGCCTGCAATGGGCATGAAAACAAAATTTTTTAGTATTAAAAAAAAATCATTCGTTCAATAAAAATAAGAAATTTATTTATGTACGTCATTCAACATTTCAACATTTTATCCTGCACAAAGTATCTCTTTTGAATTTAATATAAAATGCAAAATTACATGTATTATAAATGATTTTACAACTATTTTTTTTTTTGTTTTATAATCTCTCAATATATATAGTATAATCATGTTGACTAGCAAATTTCAAATTCACAAAAGATTCTTAGCTTAGAAGTCAATCTGCTATGTAGACTAGTAAAAGCATATACAACTTACAACACAAGTTGTTATCTAACCTCCCAAGAGAAGATCAAGTGTTACAAAGAAAACTATACTAACAAAAACATGAAACACTAATGACCTTCCAAAAAACAAAGACCAAAAATTGCACCTATTGCCTAAGTATTTCCTCCCCAATGGTTGAAGAGATAAATTGAAAGATATTCTTTACATGACAGAAACATGAAACAGACCAGCTTCTTCAAAACCCAAATAAATACAGAATTTTGCAGAAAATCCTAGAAGCTACTTGAAAACCCAAATAAATACAAAATTTTGAAAAAAATCCTAAAAGCTGATGATAATGCACATGTGGCTTGAGCCTGAAAAACTCAGTGCTGCAACATTGAATTAAACCAATTATGATTTAGAATCTAAGAAAACACATATGCTTAACTTACAATCATATAGAGTCACTTGCCCAATGAAATCATACTATAAAATAACTAAATTATATTAAGGAAGACACCCAAATAAATGAAATCATATTATAAAAGAACTAAATTATATTATAAAAGGCACACAAATATACTTGCACATGGATCTAGGAGTATTGCATACCTTTGCTGTATAGGCGATATTCCTTCATTTTCCTCAACTGGCTGCTTAATTTGATCAATTGTATCATTGGGTTCAATATCTATCTAGACTTCCATTCCTGTAAGGGTTTTGACCTGGATGGAAATGCCTCCCCTTAACCGCAAAAGTAAGTGAAGAGTTGAGTGGTTTTCCATATTATAATCAGCTAGAGTGAGCCCATCTTCTAGTTGTTTTCCAGGAAATATTTATCGCTGCTCATGTGAAGGGATACCCTCCTTATATGGTCACAACAACCAACACACCTAGTTAAAGCCCAAGTGCAATTGCATTTTACAACAGAACGAAAACACTCCGTATACACAGCGCTTAAACTTCAAATACTACGCAAAACCTTAAAACTAATCAATAGTTTAAACGGCCATCAGCAATTACGATACACCATATATTGTCAATGACTACTTTACATATGCCTCAAAATTTACAAAGATTCGAAAGGCTATCAGCAAGCACTATACAAGCGGTAAAAATCCACAATGATTTTAACGAGTATTAGTAAGTACCAATACCAAATAATCATATTTTGGTACGCGTGATAGGCTCGGGAGTAACAGTGAGGAGTTAGAAGTTTCTCACGACAGGGTAAGGTTGCATCCTCACCAGCTTTGGCTCACTTGGAGATATGGCTCAAACTTATGACACCCGGAGATGAATAACACCATATAAACGGAGTTTCACGATTGTGTTTTGCTTAAGACTTGCCAGATTTAAGAGGTCAGAAGAGTGGGGGAGAGTGGGGAGTTTTTATATCCTCCACAAGGGTTCAAAGACATACCAAAGAAGTGGGGCACACACAACCTACAGGGAGTTAAGTCCAGGTGTGTACGTAGGTGTATAATGTAAGTAGCATCTCATTAGCGAATAGATGGCGGATGATCAATGCATATATAAAAGTTATCTCACCCCTGGATATATGGTGCCAAATCAATACATGAGAGGCATTTTATAGAAGTAAAAGTCAAAAACTCTAAGCAAATAGCATTTAATCTCATCAGCACAAGTAAAAAATAACAAAAAATGCATGACAGAATGCCCAATGGTTAAGAGCGCAATCACTGACAATACACAGTTGCAAAATCTTAAAAAAGTAATAAAGCCGTATTCCCCTTGGATCAAAAGTGAAGGAAAAGTATGCATACACAAAGTTCATATGACACAATAAAAACCCGCAAGAAATAAAATAAAACGGCAACAACACGGCATGAATGGCCGGAATAAAACCAGAGAGACCAGAAAGAAAATCATAAAAGAATCGCGTCTCTTGAAATGAAAATTATCGAGGACGGAATAGATACAAGGATAAGTTGTTTGATCTGACAAGAAACACGAATTTGACACCAACGGGATGGCTGATTGCCCCAGGACCATCTTAAGTCCACGATTGTGTCCCTAAAGAACACCCAGATGTTTTTACACGAGTCGATCAAAATCATTTTACTATACGTCAAGGAAGGTCATGGCCACAGCCATGAGAATTGTGGTCCACCAATAGCATTGCAAGAAACTACCCAAATTTATTTTCAACTCAATTTTGTAACTAAATTTATTGTTTTTTTTTTAATTTTAATTATGTATAGTGTGAATGCCTAAAATATTATACATTCTATAAACTTTCTCTCATTTAAAAAAAATACAATTAAATTATAAATACAATAAAAAATATAAAATTTTGGAGTTTTTAGTTTTTCTCTTGGTATTGTTATGTCATATAAAGTCCCTTTTATGTTATTAAATATGTTTTAAATTGATTAATAATTAGTATAGTATATTTTTAAAATGAATTCAAAGAAATTTCAAAATGGAAATTATTTGAACTAATTAGAGGTAATTTGGCCAAGCATGACTTTTTTTTTTGTAGAAGTATTATTCTAGTGAGGGCTATTTATCTTAAAAGTTATGGGATTAGCTTGAGGTAATGGTCAAACTTCATGGTTGCAGTGTTAGACATTATACTAATGGTCTTCTAACACAAACACATATAAGCACATTAATTATGCCACTAATTTTAAAAATTATGGAAATACCTTGAAGTAATGGTTGAACCCTCATATTTCTCCCAAAGGTATTATATTAATGGATTTGTGACCTATGTATACATAAGTGGACTAAGCTCACCCAATCTTTTTTTTATGAAAATTCCCTAGCATATAGATAAGCCTGTGAGAGAGTGCATTCTTAAGGCACTCCTTATAATATCATTGGTAAAAACATGAGTTAACCCTATATGCCAAGTATGTGATAGTATGAGATCCAATAGAGGCTATTATAATAATAAACAAGACCAACCTTGTGCCATGGGTGTAAATGGGCATTACATACCAATTCCACCAAATAATCTATATATGATATAATAAAATCACACACACACACACACACACACACACACACACACACACACACATATAATGTTTTGAATAACATCCTTATATAAATGAAAATACCTATAAAATTTTTAAAAAGAAAGAGAACAAACTCTAGTGCACAAAAGAACCAACATGAAATAATTCTTTCGAGACTACCCCACATGCACACGGTCACACGGGGTAAGCAGGCCCCCCATGTACTTTGTGTGAGGTGCTACCGTGGGACATAGGGGGGTGGCTGCCCCCGTGCTGGGGGTATGCATGGGGGCGATAGCTTCATTGCACACATCTCGTGCAATGCCCACGTGAAAGTTTTTGGACCCTATATTAGGTGGGCACACCTACCTATGGTTTTGCTCATGGATTTCACAGATGGTTTTTAGGCATGATTGTTTTTTGTCCATGGTATTTTGTAGATACGGTCAAGGGAACTACGGTTATGTTCTAATCTATGGTTAATGGATTGGGTTTATGGTTGCTTCTACATGTATATATTTGTATTGTAACATTGAAAGGAACATAATGAAAAATCAATATTGTAGTTTTAGTATTAAATGGAAAATCTCTATGTGTATCTCTTTTATGTTTTCTGCTCTCCCCATTGTTTGTTTCCTGTTTTTAGAATTCATATGCACATAATTTGTATACACAGTTAAAACCTACATTTGGTATTAGAATTTTTTTGACTTCAAGGGGGTGCCTTTGCTACTCAGTGGTTTTTGCTCAAGCGTGTGGTAGACTGTGTTCACTAGGAGATCTGCAGGATTGATTCTTGTGGTGAAAGAATATGGTGAGTATTGGAAAGATAGAGATTGAGAAATTTAATGGTGAAAGTTTTGAGTTGCTGAAATTCAAGATGGAGGATGTGTTGGTGGATAAAGATGAATGGATCAGAGTAGATCCGGGTACTAAACCTACAACAATGTAAGAGAAAGACTCAATGAAGTTGGATGTGAAGGCAATGAGCACAATACAATTGCGTGACTTAGATTCAATATTGCTAATGTATGAGGGGAAGCTTCGG
>APFE031363633.1:7871-67623 GCA_000404065.3 Pinus taeda
ATGAAAACATTTATAGTGAAATTAGATTGAGATCAGGGTGTCTCCACGGACAAATCCTGAGCTATTCTTTTTCTTTCTTTCCTAGATTCAGAACAACATGTGAGAGGAATGAGTTAAAATAAATAACAGAAAAATTAACAGAGATAGAGAAGCACTTATTATATCAAATCATAGCACTAGAATCTTGTAGCATTCAATGGTTCCAATCATAGCAAGCACCAGTAAGACTCAGTTCCTGTAAAATCCAAGCTTTATTAATCACATCTTTCTAAAAGTTACAACAGAGTTCTCAGTTCTTCATAAGAGAAACAACCAAAAAAAAATAATCACCAATCGCTTGGCAGTGTATGCGAGGGGGAATATATACAATAGGTTTTACAAAATATCTCAATGCTGAGTCATTTGATACAATAACTGTGCTCACCAACTTTTACAAATATCAGATAGGAAAGTTATTGCTAGTCTGAGTGTAAGATAAATGGTCTTAAATGCTGTCAGACCTCTTCTTGACCTTTGGAAGAGAGTGAGTCGGTTGAGCGTTTCTGCTTTAATGCTGATTGATGTGAATGATGTGTCTTTATGCTCTGTCATACTGAACCTTTTTGTCGGCCCTGCTACCTGTAGCTATCGTTGCTGTTCTTGGCGGCTGAATCTTCATGCTGAGGTGGCTCATTCCACCTTTCTGTCATAGTACGTGTATCACACTTTCTGAAGGTCATGAATTATGTATTTTGATGACAAAATTCAGATGAAGCCTCTTGTTTATAATAATAATTGTATCATGGAGGCCCACCAATCCTACGTAGGCAATTGATGCCTCAAAATTGCATCCATGGTCTCATCTGCCTCTGTGTATTTGTATAAATTTGGAGGCATTTCGAACAGATGGTTAATCCCATTCATAATAAAGAATAGATTCTCTATTCTGTCATAGAGACTTTGCCCAGATGCTGGCCCTATATCCTGGGAGCTGCTTGATCCATGGCTGATCTGATTTGCGGCAAATGTGTTCACCCTCTTAGCATAAACTTCATGTGATAGAAGTTCTCCTGCACTGTTGAGTAAGCTGGGGAGACCTTTGCCCTGTAATGCAGCAAACTTATCCATGAACCTGTTTACCTCTGCTTGCATATCTTGGCTCCTTCTGTCCAATGTCTGTACCAGGCTTTTCAGTGTGAGGACCCTCTTAACTAGCTGGATAGTCTCCGTCCTTCTGGTGATCCCAATTGCTGCCAGCTGAGGGCCTGTCCTATTATTGAGCACATTGATCAATCTATTGGCTACCTCAGGCATACTGCCTAGAGATGCCCTTGCTCTATGCACTTCCCTTTGTGCTTTACCTATGAGCTCCATTTGCTCATGAATGGTTTCAATGTATTGCCGTTGGTCCGTTATTGATTGGCCAATGTGGGTCCACAAAACTCTTCTGATCTCACCCACCACTTTGTCAAGGGTGAGCTCTTTCTCCAGCTCTTTGATTCTTTTCTTGAGAGTTTTTATTTCTCTCCCTTTCTCAGCCACATTCTGCTTTGATTTATCATATTTTTCATTTGGTTTGGCCAATTCATCCTTGGCTCCATTTAGTTCTGTCATCTGGGCCTCTAGGGCCTGGACCTCATTTAACAATTTCTGCATGTCCAAGCTTGGAGCTTGCTCTGTAGAGGTTGCTGCTGTTGATGTTGATGGTGCTGCTGCTGATGTGGACGGTGCTGCTGCTGCTTCTATGTGAGGAGGAGTGGTCTTTGGAGGCTCCTCAAGGTTAATAACCTGTGGAGGGGGCTGAGAAGTCTGACCTCCTTCTTTCTACTGTAGGGTTGCCTGTGGTGCAGCCTTAGTGTCTTCCAACCTCCCTTCTGTCTGCACAAGTTGTTTGTGCAGTGCTACCAGTAATGTGGCTATTTCTTGTTCTTTATTCTATTGAGCAACCTCATCTGTTTGGGGGTGAATAGTTGCTGGGAGCTTTAGTTTCTTTCTTAGGGCTGCCAAGTCTGCATCCCTTATCTTCAACAGTGATTGTATGGCTTTGGGATCCTTGGGGTCATGCCCCAGCTCTATAATTATATCTTCCAAAGACTTGATCCTGTTGTCTTTGGCCAAGGAAGATGCCTTCTCCAGCTCTAGTTGGGCAACTGTATTATTTAGGCTGTTCTCCAGCCTTTTTGCCAACATTGTCTTGTTTGCCAATGTTGCATAGACCATTTCACCTGTTTTCTTATGGAGTTCTATTTGGTCCATAGGGTGAATGTATTTTGCAAGAACCTCCAGGTTGGTTCTTATGTAATCTGCAGCTAACTGTGGCTGCACCGTGGTGGGCCTGAAATGACTCATGGTCATTTTTCCTTCTAAAATGTCATAAGCTGCCATGAGCCTCTACTGATTTGTGTGGGCCATCTTCAGCAACTGATTGTAGATTTGGAGCCTGAGTGGCTCATTTCTTCTTTTGATATCAGTGAACTGTTGTTTGATGCTCACCTTTGCTTTTCTTTGATGGCTTGAGGAGCTGACCTCTCCTCCAAGATTTCTCTCTGGTTCCTGTTGAAAGGAACTTGCGGATACCTCCATGCTTGGTGGGCCCATTATCACCGATTGCCCCAGAAGCATTTCTTCTTCAGAGAGGGGATTTAATCTTTGCTTTTTCTCCCCTTGATTAGTGGACGTTGTAAGGGGAGTCTCCTACTTTCTGTCCCTCTTCTTTCCTTTTTCCACTTTTTGTGGAGTCTGGAGTACTGAAGTCTCCACTGTCTTCTCTTGCCCTGATGGTATGTTCTGTTGGGCTTGTTGCTCAGTAGGTGCTAGGGCCTCAGCCATTTGTTCTTGCTACATAGGCTGCCCCTCTTCTTGAGGCTCTTCTTGCTGTTTTTCTTTCTCTTCTTGTTGCTATTCAACCTCCTTTTCTTCTTGCTACTCTGTTTGTTGCTGTGTTCTAGGAGGTGATTGTTCCTGCTCCACCTCCTTGCCCTTGCCTTTATTTGTTTCTTGTTGGGCAACTCTGGCTACTTGCTGCTGGGCTGTGGAAGATGAGGCAGCTGCTCCAATTTGCCTTTGATATGAGGAAGAAACCTGCCCACAACATTCCAAGTCAGCCTCTTTCTCAAGTTTTCTTGTTTCTCTTCTTAGCATTTCTTCTTGACCAATTGGCTCTTCTAAGGTGCCTTCTTTCCAGCTTAGGGCATTGGCATACTTCTCAACATGGGGCAGTTTCACATGAACATATCCCCCCAATTTATACTTTATTATCCTAAGGGAAATGAAGTAATTAGGGTCATAAGGCACCCACTTAAAACTGGTTTGAAGTCTGAGGGTCTCTAGGATCCTATCAGCGTCCTTTCATCCTTCCTCCTTCTTATTGTACAAGAAGGGGCCCAGCTGATTCTTTACCTTCAGTTGCACCTTCTTGTTTTTGCTTTGGAAATGGACAAAGTGAGCATTTCCAAACTGCCTGAAATATTCTAGGGCAAAGAGTCTCATAGGTACATATTTTGGCAGTCTATAGGGATTTAGCTCACAGTCATATACTCTGATTACTGTATGGTGTTGGTAAAAGTACCAATCACCAATGCTGTATGCCTTTGAGAGTTGAAGGATTCTCTGCATTTCTTCTGTCAATCTTGGGGGAGGGGCACCCAACAACAAGGTCATAGCT
This sequence comes from Pinus taeda, assembly GCA_000404065.3. Lineage (NCBI taxonomy): Eukaryota > Viridiplantae > Streptophyta > Pinopsida > Pinales > Pinaceae > Pinus > Pinus taeda. The sequence continues at coordinate 11,515 of APFE031363633.1, forward strand.
GGATGAATGAATAGATCAATAAATTCGCAGTAGGTGTATGGTGAATAAGGCAGAAGATGGAAAACTGCAGTCCAAAACACAACCGACCTTGGGCGTCCCTGGTTGTCTAGCTTCTTCAGAGGGACGGGGAAGGCATCAAGCTGATAGAATAAGAATAAATGATATATGTACCTGGTGTATTTAAACACCTTCTCCCTCTCCAGATTCATAAATTGCTCATGAATCTTATTGGCAATGAAAGTGGCAAAGTCATAATGTACAGCAGGAGGCATCCCTGGGGAGAAAATGGACAGCATTGCTATGATGGTTTCATCCACATCCTCATATGTCCCATAACCCAGGATGTAACTGATCAAATCTACCATCAATTTCCCCAGCTCATTGAGATATGGATATGGTATGGGAAGGGAAGCAGTCATAGATTGATGCTCAGGCTGAAAAAGCAACTGGTTAACCCTGGGAATCTGATCCCTCGACAAGTTGCCCCCTTTTGTTATCAGGTCCTCGAGGGAGAGAGGAGTAAGGGGCTTTTTAGTATGAAAGTGCAGCATTTGATTGATAGTCTCAGGGGTGATATGGAATAGTACTGAGCCCGAGGGGCTGAGGACAGCTCTTTGGCTGGGATCATAACTTGACATGCATTGTTTTATCAAGTCTGGTAGGACATTGACTTGAGGGAGGTTGTAAATGAGTATGTGGGAATCCCAAATTCCCAAGGTGTCAGTCCCATTGAGATGCTGGGCCTTTAATTCATTCATGAGCTGAATATTGAACTTAGCTGTCATGGGCATCGAGTCTAACATCTGGTAATCTTTATCACCTAGGGCTTTCCACTCTAGCTCTCTGTGCGGGGCATTCAGAGGTTGAATATTTAGGACTATTGGTGGCGTCTCCATGGCTAGGTAGTGGTTATGACTTGGTGTTGAACTCGTTTTAGCAGGCAGGAGACCATAGAGGGTTAATTTTGCAGAGGCAAAAAGGGTAATGAGGTGTGATAATAGTGCAGAATGCTTAACAAGAGTAATTTTGATAGTTTGCAGGAGTATGCAACTCAGTTTTCCTGGTGAATTATGCTATTTTAGATTTACAGTCCACGAATGTGCAGACAAAATGGGAATTTGGGGAAGGGTAGATATATATGGGTTCGGCAGGTGAAATTAGACCTTGCAATTGTGGGGAATGCTAGTTTCTCTGGGAATTTAATGGTAAAAAGAGGTTTGTTTCACTCTTGTGAGTTCAGTTTTGGAGAAACATGGACGTAACTTAGCTCTGAAAGGATGCACTGGGTAAATACCTGGTGAATTGCCGATAATGGTGACAAGTGCAGGTGGGTTGTAGGCGGCAGCGCTCTTCAGGACGATTTTAGCAGGTTGGCGGCAGTGGACATAATTCTCATGCAGAGGAGAGCAATGGTTCTTTCAGTGAGAAAATCAGAAAAACGTGAAAAACTGCTAAATATGGACTTTTGGCTCATTGGCGTGCTTTTTGGATGACATCAGCATGACGTCATCAGGTGGGGTCAGGGTCGGGTGACGTTAGCATGACGTCATCGGGTGACGTGGTAGTCTGTGAGTGGTCCACGGGGATTGCACAGGTGGCGGCCACGTAGGAGCTCGGGCGATCAGGGATGCTGAAAGGGCGCCAAGCGGACGTGACGTGGGCGGGTCGTGGCGCTGGCGTGGGTAGGCAGTTTAACAAAGTGGTAAGCGGGTTTTCTCGGAGCGCGCTCTATACGATCGCGGTTTTGTCAGAGAGCGCTCCGAGAGAGTCTAGGGGGTGACGCGTGGCGGAGGCCTGACGTCACCCTCTGACACTTTCTCGGAAGGTATCCTTCGGACGCTGATGCCCGTCCGATGCGATGTGGGCCGTCGGATGGGAGGGCCCATATCCGACGGTTGATGGAGTGATAAGGTGCGCGGGCGATATTCGACGGCGGGGAGAATTAAATATTAGTTTCTTTTGAAAATCGCACCTGGCGAAAACTTTGGAAAAGTGGGTTTTCCGGGTTGTTTTCAGCATATGCGGGTTAAATGGGTTTTTACAAAGGTTTATAATTAAAGCGGGTTTAAGGCTATTAACCCGAGCAAATCTCGGATTAATCCCTAGGATTAATTTTTTGGCGCTCTGTGGGTTGCGCTCAAGTGTTTTTCAGCGCATGAAGACCTTCAAAATCACACCTAGAGCTATAATGCTCGGGGGCGGGGATACTTAGATTTTTTGGGTTTTTTTCAAGTTTTACATAGTAATAGGGGAATAGGGGGTATGGGGAGTTAGATAGTAATAAGTTAGTAGTTAATATGAATGAAAAAGGTGGATGGGGGGGGATACTGAGTTTGTATGAAATTGACTTAGTCTTTTAGGAAGTAGATCAAAATGAAAAGAATTTTGCACAAGGAATGTAGCTTATTAAAGAAACTAGAGCCAACAAAATACTTGGATCTTCTTTGTGAAGTTGGGTGGCATAGGAATGTTAGTCATGAAGGAGATGGGGAAAACTGGAAGTTAGACATGCTTCATTTGTTGTAACACTGTTGTGAACAGAACATCTGCATTGGCATCCTGTTTTTATCTTTCCTTTAGGCCAGTGAAATATTACAAACCATTCTTTCTGCAACCCCATCTACCTACCCACTCTATTGCCTAGCATTTTTTGTTACTCCAAGGAGGGTGCACTTAGATTTGAAAACCCTTTTGTGCCTTTTCTTTATCTTTGGCTTTCTTTTGATTTTCTATCTAAAGCTACCCTTATTGCTTCCAAGGCCCCAGACTAAGCAGTTGGGAACCTTCTTTCACTAGATATCTACTTTACTTGCCAAGATTGAGTTGTTTGGACAGGTTTCTTTCTCTAATCTACAACAAAAATTGAAACATGGCACGACCTAGCTTAGGCTGTTGGATCACCCTTCCAGAAGTAGGGCAGCACTAACCAAACAAGTATTTTTCTTCCACAAGAATATGAGATCTTTGCATCACCAAAGTAGATCATATTGGCACTTCCCTTGCCAATCATGAAAAATGAAACCTATTGGTATAGGTAGCTAACAAAAGGTATCACTGCATTGGACCCTAGTTTGAAATGGGGAGGAAATGTCGCCCGTAAAATATTCACTACAAGGGGGTCTGGGGGGGCGACTGCGAATATTTTATAGGTGGCTCACGGAGCTAAGAATAGATGTAAAATTGCCTTGTAAAAGTATAGTAATTTCTAGTCAATCTAGGCCATTCATTAGGCACAGATCTGACAGTTGAAATTGTGTTTAATTTAGGGTTTTTTTCCCTAGAAGGCAACCCCCCACTATATATGAGGGAATTTTATTTTGTCTATGTAGATCTATATTATGTGTGAGGAAGAGAGAGAAGATTGAGAGCGAAGATGGAGTTACAATGGATCTGCTATCGATTGTATCTCTTGAGTTTGCTGGATAATATAAAAAGAAGGAATGGTTGTTTCTCCATGGACATAGCCCAAACTTGGTGAACCATGTATATCTGTGTCTCTCTTGTCTTATTCATTTTCTACGTTTATATTTCTGCAATATTTTATGTGTTCCATTGCTCTGTAATATATAATTTTCTAACGACAAATTTTTCTTTGCCAATACCTTTTCCAATTTCCATATCCATTAGCTAATGAAACGTGATTCACATCATTATGTTTTTCCCAACATTCAACTTGTAATACATGTCCCATGACCTTGGATTTTTTGTTCTTATTTAGATACGAAATCAGCTAAGGGATGTTACAACCATGATGCCAAGAAAACCTTGTTGTGGCATTGAACATAACCATAGCATTAGTATTAGTATAACATGTTAAAATTATTTCTTGTAGTAAAATGCATGATTAATAAAATCCAAAAATGGGCTGAAGCCAAGTTGTAAGAAGTTATAATTGTATCATTTAATGAAACTGAGAAGTGAGATGTCAGAAAGGAAAAGTAACATAGTTGTAGTTAGTTGTATACACCAAATTGCTATAACCATATAAACTGGGTGAGGAAAAATAGTTAAGTTTAAGGAGTACAGAGTAACCCCAATAGAGAGTCAATCTCATAAGGGGAATAATTTGTTTCCATATGGTGATAAAGGTAACTCATATACAACTAATATACAACTCAGAAACCAAAATAGAACCTCTCTGTGTTTTTACAATTGTACCAACATAACTCTGGAATCAAAGAGAAAATGTGATGGAAGGAAAAGTAGCCAAGTTAACAATAATTCTATGAAACTCAGAGAGTTTATAAAATCAAACATAGATAGTATAAGAGTTAGTAGGATTATGTATGGCTATCTTAAGTGAATATCATTATGAAGAACTCTAGAACTAGAATGAGTTAAAATAGTTCCTATTCATATGCTCAAAAATTTCGTTAAAAGTCACAATCACACCATAAAGACTAAGAATGTTTAGGGACATTCACTATAAATAATAAGGTCTTAAATTTATGATTAATTCAAAGGAAAATAAGGTGTATACAAGAGACTGTAATATATGTAAATACCAACCTAAAATGGATTAGAAGATGGGTTAAGGAGCTAGTAAAATAGAAATCAAATATATCACAAGATATGATGTACTCAAGAAGAGTAAGCTTGAACATACTCAATGTTAACATTGTTACAACCTGTTCAAATACATAAAACACTTTTACCTAGAAAAACCTATAATAAGAGAATAAATCAAGTGCGAGTATGATAAATGTTGTAACACATCATTGAAAATAAAATGACATATGTCGCAGGAGTAGGTATGGTCTTCATGAATAATAAGACCTATGGAAGAGTTAATAATATTATGGAAGTTTCTTTTCAATTGGAAAATTGCTATATACGTCTACAAATTTCGAGATGGAATATGTTTGGAACCTATTTGATTTAAGGAATAACAAAAATTAATTTCCTTACAATTTAAATTTTAAATTTGGATACCTGATTGAGTCATGAATTGTGGCACAGAGCATTTCCAATGAGATTTTCAAGAAAATGAATCACGAGAAAATAGGTAATTGTGTGATACAAAGGAATTATTGATTAAATATTTTATTCAAAACCATTATAGATATGGTAAAATGGGATGGATTAGCACGATAATTCATGATTAAGAGTAAATCAGTCTAAAATATAACAAATCAAGTGAAGGGTTTTGACACTTTCAAACTAAAAATGGCAGTGATGAATGTATCCTAGTTACTCCAAGACACCAAAGAAGTAGGAAAGCACTTAGGAACAGAGCTGAAAATATTTGGAGAACATTACTTGTATTGCAAATTTGGTATATGTGCATTCAATGAAGGCCAAAATCAATATTGAGAACATGTAATTCTCAAGGAAAGAATTGCAATGGACCTTGAAAAGCTAAAGAAAATTCTTTATTGGAATATACATAAAAGGATGACATTAACATCAAATATTTATGGGATTATATACTAGTAATTTTTATTTATAAATATTCACATAAGAAAATAGTTAAGTCTACCTAGAACAAAAAATGATCAGAAAGTTTGATTCATTGAAATTGTTTTTAATTGTATTTCTTTTACTTAAACATTGATTTGAGTTGATGCAATAGGGTAAATGGGAAGAATTCTAATTAGATTCTATGGAGTAGTCCAGCAGAACTTAATTTTTTTTATGGTTGAGTGGTGTAGCCATCACTATGAGGGGAAATATCTTGACCTATCTCTCGCTAGTTCGATGTATTGATTCACTAAAAGTTCTAAAAAGATTCCATAAAATGACGAATGATAACATAGGCATGATAAAAAATGTAAAAGATGAAATAGTGCATAAATGAATGATAAATATGAGTTATGGAGATAGTAGGTGCATATAATAATTAATTTGAGTGCAGAATACTTCAAGGAAGCTTTTGTCTTAACATGATACATATGAGTAATTTTGGATAACATTAAACCTATAACTAGAAGCACATTAATGTCCTAGTTGGAGACTAAGGAAATTATTGCATATAGTCTAGAGGAATAACGGATATGAAAAATAAGTTGTTGACGAGAGAACAGAAAAAGTGTTACCCATTCTTGTTGATATGGATATTGTGATTGCATTAATCATGCAATGGTACTAGTAAATGGTATTCTCCAGATACTTTTTCTAAAAAAATATTAGTTATGGCTTTTAGTTGTAGGCATATTGATTAGGTGATCAAAATTATGCTAAAAAATCAAAGTCATCAAAATGGTGTGGAAATTGGATGATCACGTATTGCTTGTCATCTTGAATCTGGCACAACTCGTTTTGCATGAAACAAACACCTCATGCTCCCAGAAACGCATTTTCAAAAAAATGGACAACCCTGTCAATAGTCGTTATTGTTGATGTGGCACTAACTCGGAAAGTTATGTGGATGTCGGTTGGTCAATGTTCTCTCAACAAATCAAATTATGCCAAGTGGCACTTTGGTATTGGTTAGAAATGGTGTGTTTTTATTGGTTGGTACAGTAGCCAACCACAGGGTGACACGCGGCTCAGTGTGAGGCTGCCATGTGGCAGCTTGGGAGGCCACTAAAATTTGGTTCAATGACCGAGGAAGAGGCCACAAGATTAGAAACCAGCACCTCTAAACACAAAATCACAAAGCCTTACCACACCATCTACCCATTGGTTCTTAACCATAAGAGGAGGCACATCTATTAAACGTTTATATTTTATACACATGGAGGATGGGGACGGCGGTTAACCCCCAACCTTGGTCCATGGACCATGATTAGGGGCTAATGTGAACAAAAAGATGAAGGTGGACTGGGCGGGGGGTGTTTCCGGGGACAGGCCTCTGGCCTTAGCCCCTAGGCACATGGCCAGGATTTTCTGAAGTTAAGAATTAGAGGGCATTTCAATGATCCAAAAATTTTTCTTGGGCTTCGGTGAAATTTTCACTCCGTTAGAGCGCTTGTTGGGTGAAATTGTAGGATAATGCAAGATTTTGGGGAAACTATAGAGCAAATAGTGGGAAAACTAGGAAAGGTCATAAATTCTCTAGTTTTCGACCAAATTGGGTGTAGAAAGAGGCTAGGTAGCCATTTTTGTGCATTCTAGACTCATTGGAGTAGGTTTTAGAAGAATTTGAGCATTGTAAACACATAATTTTAAGGATTTGAGCATAATAGGGAGGCCCAAACCATTGGAAGTTGGACCAAGGAGACATAGCCCAGAAGGGGTTAACTCCTTGATCATGTTCCTATTGTGATGTGTTTTTGGTGATGTTTTGTACATTTTTATGTTGTCATTCATTCTCTTATTTATGTTAAGATCTCTCTTAAACTTAACATTAAAAAATCATTTTTTACTTGCAAAACTCATGAATCCTTAATCACATGAATAGCATTTTGTTTCTAATATGATGATGATCTTAGCACAACAAACTAAGATTCTTAATTAGATCACATATTTCTAGTATTTTTTAACGCGTTGCATGAGTATGTGATTGTAAGGTTACGTGAGAGGATGATCAGGGTTAAGATATGTGTACTAACATAATGTGTGTTCATAGATCTCATACCCATTGGAATGCAAGGGAAATATACCCCATGGTTGGTTCACAAAATAAAAAGGCATGTAACCTCCATCAGCAACCCACAAAGAAGGAAGAAATGAAAGCTTGAGTGACTGAGTCATGGGAAAAATGTGGATGATGTGTAGGGAGAATGTGCACATTTCATACAAATCTTTTGTTGGTTGGGCGATGGACCTTGAGCATCTTCATGCTACTCTTTGATCTTCCTGTGTTTATATTGAGTTCTTTCTTTTTATGTTTCATCTCACCTTTTGTGATTTGGTCTTTGTGGTTGTTCGGAACATGGAAGGAAAATGAAAAATGAGATTTGAAGGGATAACTCAATGAGGAAATAACCAAAATTGCAATATCGTTGTTAAAATCCATGGCTAAGATAAATGGTGGTACGAGGGATAAAATAAAGTGGCAGAATGATGAAAATAGACATGCATATTCCATTTTGATAAAACAAATAATAACATAAGAAAAATGAAAATGAAAGAAATAGGAGGTTGTCCTAAACTCTTATCATTCATGACTGATACAACCCACCATTAATAAAAAGATAAGAAATTAGTATTTAAAATATTATAATTGTATGAATGGTATAAAAATTTATTGGTATTTTCATGTTTTGAATTAGATAGTGAAATAATTTAATGGGGTCCATGTCACGTGGAATATCCTTTGGGTAAGTGAACAAAAAAGCTATTGTTGTCACCTACCAATATTTATGTGCTTACACTAATGTTACTAACCCTTGGTGGGTGCATGTTGATGATTCTTATTGGGTGCATGTCACCAACCCTTGTTGGGTGCATTGATGAAAATTTATAGAACCAATTTACCATGGATCAGAACATGCTTGAACGGAATGTGAATTTTAGACATGAGTGAAATTTACTATGGAATTGGGCCATACCTCAAATTAAAGTGCAATGGAAGCACTACATCCCTGACAAGACTACCTTGGAGACAGACGAGAAAATATGGAAGGCATTTCTTTCAAATTTTTAGTGGTTGTGAGAACTAAGGAAACGCTAACGAAATTATTTAATTCAAAGGGAGAAGATGTCATACCCATGGTGCAACTTATTTTGTTGTTTATTATAAAAGTGTAAATGTTAGTTGTGGGGCCAGGACTAGGTAAAATAATCTTACGTAAATGAATTTTACATTAATATATAAATGTTTCTTTTCCCTTGGGAATGATATGGGAAATAACACATGATAAATATTGGCTTACTTGTTGTCCAAGTAAGTGTTAATTGGTTAATTCAAAATGGTGGACTATTCCAAATTATCCCAAGATTATCAAGAGAAATATTGCCAGTGCAAAATAGCATAACTAGAGAGAAATGTTATCCTAGGTGGAAAGATAAACTTGGCAGGAAGGAAATGCCAAGATGGGTGAAAATAAGAAGCAACATAACTGGAGAGAAACATTATGCTAAATAAGCATAACGAGACATAGACACATGCTTATCAAGAAAAAAGGAATTTTTTTCCCTGAACTGAAAATCCCAGGTAAGAAAAAAGGTGGGTAGACCTTAAAAGGAGGACACTACTAGGAAACATCTACTAGGAAGAAAATAATAAATACTAATATGTGATAACAATTCAAATGACTTTTGTTATCAAGAAACCAAAAGGGAAGAAAGAATCCTATGTTCGGGGGGATTTGTTGGTATGCAACTTTTTGGTTGGGAGGAATGTTCTCTTTCCCATAATATCCCCAAAGGAATACTTACTATTGATATTAGTTGTTATTGTATTTAAAAGTAATATTGAATCTATTTGAAGTGTACGTATGGTTGTCTCATATATTTTTTTAAATGAACCAGGAAATTATCTGTCATTACTGATATTAGAATGGCGGAAACTTGAGGGGAAAAAATTGCATAGACAAATTGTAAAGGAGACTATTAATACTATTCCATGTTGATGTATGTATAGGGGTAGTTGTGGACAAATTATTGATATCGATGCATGTTGAAGTATGCACAATAATATGTTTGGATAGATTAAGATAAATTAAATAAGAGCAAATTACCATTGATACATTCTTACTATGTACATAAAAAATAACTTTTCCTCATTGTATCTAGATGCTATGTAAAGAAAATAAACAAGAAATTGGTTAGTAACCTTCTATACTAGTAGCATGGAAGGGTTACAACTCAATTTTTTTACAAGAATCTTGGTAGAAAAATACTACATAAAATCCATACTTATGGTACCAGTGAGTGGCATACAAGTATTGGGTATCCTAGATAGGCCCACTAGATTTGACTGGGGAAATACTAACTATGGAAATTACAAATTTCCATGAATTCCTTTGGGACTTGTTAGATAATACATATTGTAGATCTGATTGTATATACATATAGCAATATTAATTCCCCATTAAATGTTTGTGTTAGAAATATTCTTAGAGTATATACTGACCATCACCTAACTTACAGTCTCATTATGACAGGTAAACAATTTGGAAATTAAGTAGAATCACCAAGAAGAGAGAGTAGAACATATTGTGAAAGGATTTCAATAAATAGGAAGTCCTATTAGGAAAGGAAGTAGGTAACATAATAGGGATCCACTAACTTAAAATGTACATGTTATTTATCATTAAAAAAAAGTATTATGAACTATGCAAGAATCACTAATGTTGCAAATCCATTGCTTATGACTAGCTATATACTAATTGGGTAAAAGGACCTAAGCTTGTTTTGTAATCCGTTTTTTGTATAAAAACAAAGTCTTCTTGAAATTATCAATTTGAAGTATATTAATGTTATGAAGAAAACTTATATCCATGCATATGACTATGGCTTATAAGTCACATAAGGGAAATAGTATCTATATGGAAACCCTATAGGTATCTAATTATGTAGTGTAAGACATGGACTCTTATTCCTATAATGATGGTCACGACCTAATGTATACCATCTCATCCACTGTTGTGCTAATAGAGTGTGCTATTACTAGCAGAAAAGGGGGATTGATTTATTACATTTTTAGTGTGATAGAGTAAGAGACAAGGAGCACATGAAAAATGAATACCAAATATAGAAATAATATAAGTGAACCATATTAATAACCATATCATATACACAAAAGAAAAAATAATATTCGCAAAATCCAACCTCGAATTAGTAGAAATTAAGACAAACATTTTAGAACAAACAATACATGATGCAAAATGGTATAACAAAAAAAATCATATAATGTAGTTGAGTCTTCATATAAAAGAGAAATTAGTGAACTATGAAAGGCCTCACATACATTTCCATTCAAAAAGAAATGATAGTAGTTTTTTTATAACTGAAAATTTAGTAAGCAATCACTATAGGCTTACTACTCACTAAAACAAATGAGTCATTGTAATTTATATATAAATATTTGTTCAATATAAAATATGGGAACTACAAGGAGAATACCTTGTAGCAGAGGCTTTTGCAGAGGCCCTTACAAAAATATCCGAAAAATTCATTTGTAATGGAGGTCACTAACTAAGTTGGGCTGATGGATGTTTTAGCATATGTTTTTTGGATAGGGCATGTACAATATACAAACACACCAGTGTACACACACCAGTGTACTACTATCCATACAAGCATGGATGTTGAATAGAACATCATGCACCTTAGAATTTTTTTTTTAGAAAATAAAAAATGAGGTGTGGTAAGTAACACAACACATTGATGCTTTAATAATTGATAACACTTGAAAATTTTACTTTTCAAAATTTTTGGTGTTATATACACTTGCAAGACTTGTTCCCTTCATTTAGAAAAACACCCTAGTCCTTACCAAGAAGAACACCTCTATATTGTTAAAATTAAAAAAAAATCCAGTGTTATTTTCGAACGATGCACTTGTGTAGTACATGTACTAAAATGCCCCAAGGCATCTTCTAAAGAGAACCACTAGGAGTTTTTTAATTAAAAAAAAGGACTTAAGCTAGAGTCAAACAAATCACCAATGTGATAACCATATTAGAAAACCTTGAGGCATATTAAGAAAATCACTACTATATCTTTTTTAATTTAAACATAAACATGATGCTCTTGGATATCTTCTACACTAGTGGGGTTATAGTAACGCAAGAGAAGGGGGTTAAATAAAAAGACCTCATAGCCATAAATTTTATTTCTATCATCTATAGTGCAGGAGAGATACGAACCACCTATGAAATTCTTGTCTCATGCAAGAAACCCTGATGTTAATGCTTCTCTTGCTCACCATCCTTTCGTACCATGCTCACTGCCTAACATTCCAGTTTTTTCAAACCATGCTAAAATTTGGTTTTCTCCATTACATGTCAAGAATGCCTCCTCGATAACCAAATGTGTAGGTAATTTATATGTTTCTCTCTAATATAATTTTTAAATCTATTAGAATTGCAAATTTGCTGAAAATTTCCCTTTTTTTGAAGAATTTTTTTTTCCATATGTGGTGTACTCAATATGTTTGGATCACACTGATAATGGTTCATGCTATAATTTTTTATGGTGCACCACAGTTCAGTGAGTGAACATAAGGAACCACTATTCTTGTGGTGCATTTCCTAAAAATAAATGCACGGGCAAAGCTAAAATTTATATATTAATGCTTACACCCAGTGCGTTTATATTTACCAAACACACCAAAAATTTAATATTTAAAAATATAGCTATAGTTTGGTGCATTCGATAACCTTGATATTTTGTACCAGTGCGAAAAGGTTATACATGCACACCAGTGCATACGTGTGATGCCATGTGATGAAAATTTAAATTTGTGAACCAGAAGTGGTGCCTTATACATATGTGGCACCCATGCTTGTGGGGTTGTGTTTGCAAGTGCGCCAGAGTTGGTGCATGACTATGTTTTGGGCTCACCAATGATTTTCTGAAATTTATGTTTCCATATTTATAAATAAATTTTTCATTTAATAAAAAAGCATTGTATTTTATGTATGAGGATGATGTAGTTTATATGTCCATAATGTAGCAGAGATGTCAGCAGGGGGAGAAATAACAGGAGCAGGATCAAATGGCAAACCCATACAATACGGTCTAACTATGGGAGGCCACAGAGAGGGATAGGGATTTATACCCTCACCCTATTACCGTAGTGACCCAAATGTTCTTAATGAATGTAGGCCTCCTTAAGTACTATGAGGCTCGTCTACATCCCTAAAGGTGCACTCTGTCTTAGTGGCATAAATGATTCACAGACCAGGTGCCCAAGAGAAGGGTTTCTATTTCAGTCATGGGGTGTGGTATGGGCCCTCTAAGGAGGACATATACTTTATCATTCACCTATCGAGGAGAGGGGAGGATTTTCCACAGTTTCTTGATGTACACCATGGAGTTGCAGTTGAGACTCAACATTCTTACACTCAAAGATATGTCAAGCCTCATGCAGTACATCCAACATAGTTTCAGCTGGAAGGTGGACAACTATGGATTTATTCTTTTGTTTCCTAGGAGGTTAGTTGCATCTCATTATTTGTCACCACAAATGCACACTCTAGTAGTGATGGGAAGCGCATTAGTTTCCCTCTTTTCTATTATGTTGATTCTTTGATTCAAGGTCCATATTGGATTATATGGTCTACCATTTTTTTTAGGCAGTTTTGTATGGATTTAAATAAATGTCATGTGTTGAGACATGGGAGGGTGACCTTCCCTTTCACGTCAGATATTTTATTTTTATTTTTTGAGAGGTTTCTGGAGACAAGGCATACATTGACCATTGCCATCCTAGGATGATTACTGAGGTATGAATGTGCATGTGGGAGTAGATGATGTGCAAGAGGGCCCTGCTAGACTGTCCAACGTGGATTTTCACTCAAGAACTAACACAACTGGCTAGTAAGGATGGCTATGAGTTTGTCGCATTGGCATTTCCATATGTGGTGATTGATTGGAGACAGTGTCCCAAGATCCTCTTCACATCGGCTTAGTCTCCGAATGATAGAGGTAGTATTAATGTTTTCTTTAAATTATTCCAGTTTCATTTTATTGTTTTAATTAACTAGAATAAGATTTATTCTAGGATGTTATTTAACTTATTTTGTTAAATTGTTTAATGAAATTATCTAATTGTTATTGTATACTATATATTTTGCAGACATAGGCACATTCGATGGGACATGCCTCCTCCCCCACTGGATGGAGGAGATGAGGATATGGGTGAGGCCCAAGAGGGTGAGGCACATGCTCAATGTGGAATGGATATCCAAGGTTGTAGGAATGACTTGCGATTTTGAATGGACCAATGTGGTGAATTAGCTAGAGTTTTGGTTGAGGAGGGAGTCTCCCTATAGTGAATCAAGATATTACTACATATTCATGTTTGTGGATCTCTACAGGGACTGTTTATGTGAAATGATGTCTCTTATGCATCATATGATCAGAGATGGTAGTGTATTGGAAATGATGAGGAATGTAGGGAATGTAGTGGAATATACGTGAGATGAGGGTCATGATCATGATGATGAGGGTGGTGATCATGATTCTTTTGGTAGTACTACCCCATCAAACCATGGTCATCAATCACCTAATCATGAGATACTAGAGCTAGAAGATGTGCCTTATGTTTCTCCTTACAGAGGGGACAAGCCACATCCTCCTCCATGTCATATTTCACAATACCACATTGATGTAGTAGATGACCATAGATCATCTTCTACTATAGACCAACCACCTCCTCCTCCACCTCAGAACTAGACAGGTGTTTAGGCAGTAGTTTATTTGACTTTTTTTTGATTTATATATATATACTATATATATTCCTGTATTTTTCTTCATGTACTATTAATATGTTGGTGTGATGAGTATATTGTTAGGTCAAGTTAGAAATGTTTAATTTTATGTGCTTACACATAGATGCATATGTGATAACAATTATTTGACATGAGATTTATATTAATTTTAGGATGTGTGTGGTGATGATGTTATATTACAATGTTTTTGCTTTGTTAAATGTGATCATGATGATGACACCTTGTTAGTTTATTTTATTTGTGTGCTAGCTAATGACATTTATATTTGATAGAGGTGTATATAACTAGATGATGGTAGTGAATTCAAATATGTATATTACATGATGTTTACATTTGATAGATGGTTATGATCATGATGTTTATTTCTATGAAATAATATTTATTATATATTATATATTGGTGAACTTATATCAAAATTTTATATACAAACAGAAAAACGAACAAAGAAGATGAAAATGGATATTTTAAAAATACAATTTACTGGTTGAAACTATGATTTAAAATTATTGATTTAAATATATATATTTTATTAGATAGTTCATTGAATTTACTTAACTTAATGTGAGTAAAACAGTTCAATACTCACAAGGAGATAATTTAAAGGTAAATAACTTGCTAGTTTCTCAATAAGATTTAAAATATTGGAACCTATTCATTTTTTAATACCAAAAATTTAATAATTAGTCAATTATTTAAAAATGCAATTTAAGTAATTCAATATTTGTTTATAAAATTCAATCTATTGTTAAATTTAAAAAAATTTAAGTCATAATTTTTTATAAATACTTTAGATTGAATATACATTAAAAAAAATTCTATTTTTGTAAAATTTAATTTACTACTAAAGTTGTGACATTTTCAAGAAATTTAAATTTAATATTTATAACAACTCTTACCAGTTTAAATAAATAAAATTTTTCTCTAAATATGAGGATCCAGAAATGTAAAATAAAGCTTGTGAAGTTACTTGCAGTTGGGGATTTTCTCTATTGGAATTTCTCCCTTAATGAGGCAAGTGATTTTTTTTCTAGTAATAAAGATATAACATTTTGGTGTTATTTTGGTTCTTTATTTTTTACTGTACTATTTTAAATTTAATTCTTTTTAATAATAAATACGAGTTAAATAATAAAAAAAATACTATCTTAGATTTAAAATTTTGAGAAATATTATATTTGATTTTTTCTATATCAAAAACTCAAAATATTATGTTTTCCACATAATTATTATGAGACATTCACTAAAATTCATTTTTTCACATTTGCCATAGCTAATCTTACATCATGTTCACAATGATATGACATGTCTACTTTAAATAATTTACTTGAAAATACATAAAAGTAGATATTTATTTTACATAATCTAAATAGGAAAGAAAAATTCATCACCAAGTCTATTTGAAAGTTAAACAAATTCCTCTTAATCATGAGCATATTATTTATCATTTAATTCTTACCCATAAAATATTTGTTAATTCAAATTTTATTTATAATTATCTTTGAAAATAAAAATGTAAATTGTTGCATTATCCATGAAAAAAAATTTAAAACCTATTATGCATCCATGTAAACCCATTTGTTTGTCCTATGGTCCATAAAAAATGTATTCACCATTTTATACATGCATAATACCTCCTTTTAGTTTACATAATGTTGAAAAAACAATAATTTAAAGATAGTAAACATAACTTTACCCGTCATGTCAAAAATTTAATCTTACATATTGATACACAATTTCTCATTGTTAAATTCCTCATAGAGTTATCGCAACGCGATGATTTATATTGATTTTGAACTAAACAAGAAGAAAAAACATGTGAACTAATTAATAAACTAATAGGTATGTAAATGGAGACTAAATTTTCAATGTTATTTCTAAATTCAGTATTTTCTTCTCATTTTCCAATTTGAGAAGGATTGTGAGCTTGAATCCTTATTATAATAGATATTGTACATAATTGGAAATACTCAATTTTATGTCTAAAAATGCTTCCACAACAAAAAAATTTGTAAAATCATTTCTAAATGTTATCAATTATGTTATAAATAATATAATTACAAAAATAAAAAAAATAAAAACATACAACAATAGTATGAATGATGAAATAACACAAGTACATATCACTCTCCACTGTCATCACCCTAATTATCGTCCTCGCTTCGCATGATAACACTGTTGTTCTCAGAAATATGTTTTGATGTAGGGTCATGTTAATACAAACCACTAATCCATATCCAACATGTATGGGTAAAAAAATACTTGGTTCCATTGTTTTGGGAAAACATAAGGCTCCCTAGCTTCATGCAACATCTTTCTCGAAATGATAGATATCAGGCCACTGTCACAATATTCATTTCCATTATTCCGATCAAAGGTGTCCAACTACTTACACCTAAAAATAACACATTGGAACAAAGAGAAGTCCATTTGAATGATCTTTTGTATCTTTCCAACATAATCTAATGTCCCTTACATTAGGTTTTGATAGCGATGGCGAGAACAACTAGATTGGTTGAAATCAACTTACACTCCATAGTATTTTTTCATTCATTCATTATTGGTAACCTTCGTTCAAAAATTATGACCATATGTGTTGGCTTGAGGGGGCCTAAACTAGGTTCAATGTTAATTAGCCAAAGAAATCCCTACACTACTAGCCCTTTTGGTATTAGGCCACAGAGTGCGGACCAAAGTCTCACCCGAAGCAGTATGGGGTAATATTAGAACCAAGTTTTTGCAGCCTGAGATACTTGTGATGTCGTTTGATCTCTTCAATCTCTACCTTCACGCAAGTGACCTCACTCTAGGGCTTGTAAGACAAACACTTTATTCTGGATTTCAATACCTTCATGAAAGTATACAGTCGACCTTTGCGTAGCCCTAACCTGGGGCTCAGGTACTTTTGCATTGTTATGCAGTGCGTCGTGCAGTTTCCTCAAATACCCTAAGGGATTTGCTTATTTTGTTGAATACTTAAAGTTATCAATGCATAGTTAGATATTTGTAATTGCATTTAATTATTCAATGTAACTATAATCATTCGCGCGTTATAGAAGCATAACAAAGGAATTTCATGCACAAAATATCCAAACCCATCAACAAACAAAATACACAGAAATTGCAGAATAACTCCCTTTATTAATATCTTCCAAGTGTTATAGACTCTATTCACCCTGCGTACACAGCTACAGTGGTCTGTGCACTTAGCTACAGACTTTTACCCTAGGCCTCTCTGCACTAAGCTACAAAGCCTCTACCTACACTACAACCCAAGTCTTAGACTTCTTTCTCTAAAGCTATGAATCTCTTACTTCTTTCATCCCACTAACTACTTAGAGCTTAGCTCTTTTCATACAATCCCATGGTTTACAGACCATGGGTAGATCTCTTAAAACCGACTTTAGTTTACAAAAATAAGGGCGGAATACCCTTTGTGACACATAATACCTTTGTGCTCTATGACCACAAAATGCAGAGTATTTACAATAATATTACAAAAACATGACTTAAACATGGTCTTTTAGCCAACAAAACTACCCTTTGGGGATCCCGCTCCCAACAAGCCCCCAACACAAATATCATGACTCGCCCTCGAGTCACTCGGTAGGCACGAACATCTTTGCGTAAAGCCCATCCAGCTTGACCCTAATGACCACAACTTCAGCTGTCCACTCAACTGCTGCCTTCTTTGCATCATCAGTTGTCTTCTCATTTACTATCCTTGCACTGTCAACCTGAAGCTATTGTTATGTTACTTGTAAAGTCGCAAGATTTCCGTCAATGTTTCCTATCACTACATAAGCTTCCTCCAGCCAGGGCTTAAGTCGTGCCTTCAGCACTACTTCCTTGGTGGGTGCTCCATCCACCTGTTCCTTGAGTTGCTTGGCTTCCTGCATCTTGGCTAACCTTTGTGTCAACATGATGGTTCGTGTTGTGCCCTTCACTTCGTCGTAGCACTATTGGATTTCACGCACTTCCATCTCTTGCCTATAGATGTTTGGGTCCTCCTACAAGCTAATTAGGACCTCAAATGATTGTTCAAACAATTGTGTGTAGTCTGCTACTACACTCTCCACTACCATGACTGCTTCTGTGATAGCCACCACCCACTGTTCTGTTTCCTCTAGTGGTGTTGAACACTAAGCCCTCAACTAGAGCTCTGTAATCTACAGGTTTAGTTCCAACTTAACCCACACCATCTTCATCCATGTGTCGCGCATCCTTGTGGACAATTTACGGATGCGTACCTCAACTGGCTCCTCCTATGGAATGGCCAATTTCGGGACCATTCTGCAGGCCTCCTCCATGACCTGTATGATATTCTGACTTTGGCTAGTCACCTTAGCCTTGGCGGCAATGGAAAGATCCCTCTCTAAGTCCATCTGCTCATTGTTCATTTTCTATTCATTAACCACTTGGACCGCGTGACGCTCGTGGGCTGGAAGCTCTGCAATTACTCCATCCTGCAAGAGGTGGAGTGCTTCACATGGGAGCACTACCAGGTTCAATCCCACACCCTTCAAGGTTTTTATAGTGGCCATATCAACCTCATTTTCTACTCTAAGTGCTCCATCTGGTAGCACTAGTGCACTGGAAGCCTTTGTGCACATCATATCAGTAGCCTGTGATGTGCCAATAGCCAAGCTAGTAAACATCAAACTAGCTTGCGTCGCGTGGATCTGCAACTCCTGCAGTCGAGTTTGGATGGAGCCTAAGATGATCTATTGCTACTTCTCAAATTGTTGTAGGGCCTTCACAGTGACATCTTTAATTATATCACCGATGTCATATAAATCTCCCTCCATTAGTGTGATAAGGTCCAGTGAGGTCTTGGTTGCCTTTGATTTCTTTCTAGCCCTTCAATTTTCTTGCTCTCTACGGCGCTTAATGTAGTCAGACGTATCTTGAGGGTCTATGCTATGTTGCTCTATGTCCTTTTATTTAGTTTCAGGTGAAGGCGACTGTGTGCCTTTTTCATAGCCCCACTCTGTGCCACCTATCTATTTTCTTGCCTCCTTTCCTATCTGTTCTACCTTGGCCTTCTCAGTGGCCTCCTTCTTCCACTTTTCTACTAGTTATGCCATCTTCAACTTGGCCTCATCCTTCTCCTTTTGTGTGGAGGACTTGCTTTCGCCCACTGCCAAGTTCGTGGTGGTGCACCACTCCACTAGCCATTTATCTGACACTGCATCGATGGCATCATCTGTGGCTAGGTACGGAAAATCGTACCACTTCTACGCAAGGTAATTCTACGCCCTAAATGATATCCGATGGAAATCGGCTTTGAATTCAGCATAGCACTGCAGGTTATCATATACCATGGGTGACAATTGTGGCTTGCAATTGATAGCTATCCTGATATTCATTCCCATTAAGATCTAGAAGATCTTGTTGTCCCGAATGCACTCCATGTCCTTGGTCACCCACAACGAATGATACTACACTACTTTAGTAAGGTCTGGTGTGACTGAGGGGAATTAGCTTTCTTCTGGTAGCTCCCACGCTATGAGCACAATCGATAGCAGGAGCCACACATAGTGGAACGTCTTGCTTTTCTCTTGCAGTTCACAGAAGTTTCCCAGGAACTCTCCATGAAGGTAGTCTAACAAGTTAAATTGGAATCCTTCCACACACTACTATGCAAGCACAATGACAGGCACTAAAACCTCGTCGACATGGCACTTCCAGATTACCTTCCTTGCAAGGATCTGCTTTGCCACCTTCATAGCGCGTTCACAAATGCTAGAGATTGCATATCTGCGTGAATTCTTCACTAATTTGAACTTCTCTTCATTGATTCTGCAAGCACTAGCTCACCACCCTTGCCACCAAAGATCATAGCTAGATTTTCGCTTGTATACGGAAGTGTGTTATGAGGTGAATCAACATATTGTTGATTGGTATCTACTCATCTAGCCACAAACACCCATTATGCACCAAGAAAAATAGTTGCTTGATGACTAAAACTGTCATAAGGTTATGGTTATAGTGCAGTACCCAGAGTAGGTTGAGTAATCCTGCCTTCTCCACTCCTCTGAGCCACTTCCACAACTTCAATGTAGTCATCCTCGTAATTGTGTCTATGATGCGCTGCATCAACTATTCGGTTGCCAGGTGTGGGAACTTCTCATGGTTAGCCAAGTCCCAGTCTTTGAGCTTCAAAATCAGCACCCATGGCAAATGTGGACCATCAAAAGTGATCTCATCTAGTAGGAATGGGGTTTGCAAGGGAGTCTTACTTTCATCAATTTCATTTGGGACCTTTGACTTAGGCTTGCATGGAGGGACATACTCTAGCAACTGTGTAATAAGGTCCACACATTGGGCTTCTAACTTCTCTATTTCCACTACCACATCCTCATCGTTCATATGGACGTCTTTGATATCCTCCTCTTCTGCCTCTAGGTTTATAACCTTTCCTTTCTCCTAGGCAGTGGGCTTTGCTAGGTTTCATCTTGACGATGCGCGCAACAGGATGGTAGGCTACTTTCCCTTCTTATATTTCTTGGTCTCCTTGGTTGGGGTTGACTTTGGTCTTGGCATTCGCATAGATTTAGGGACCTCCACTAGTACTTTGACTACTTTTGGGGTAGCTTCTTTAGCCTGTTTCTCCATCTCTTATGCTAGCTCTTCTACCACTTGCTATGTGTTGATAATTTCTAGGGGTGAGGACATAAAACTCTCTATCAATGCTCGTAATGTCTCAGGCAAGTTCGAAAATGCAGGAGTCTGTTTGAGAGCCTCGAAAAACTATAGGTCCACAGGCGTCTGAGATCTCAATTGCTAAATACTTAAAATTCCAAGTTTCTCTTGTTGGACAACCACTTGTAATTTATAGGGCAATTTGAATTCAAATCTGACCATTCCCCTTGACATGGGTTCATTAATGCCAGATTGGTGGTAGATTTTCAAGGATCTTAGCCATAAATTTTGTCTTAAATGCCGACAGCCTGCTCCATTTGGCCTCACTTCTGCTATCTTTTCATGAACAATGACTTTATCGGTCACATTCCAGCCGACCTACATGATTTCTCCCTGGGGAGCACAGCTCCCTCCACATTGTCACAGACCCAGTGAAACATTATTACTTCGCACCATCTTTCAATATCGCAGCTCCCCAACTCGGGCAGTGTATTTTATAGTCCTGCACCTCTTTTCAGCTACCTGAAGCACTAAAATTGTGTTACTTTCATTTAGTCACATGGCTAGACCACTGGTGTATGGATTTAAGCGACTACCATTCACCTTTGTTGGGAAGGGTTCACCATTTAACTTGACCAACTGTACTGCTCCTGCATCAGCAATCTCCTTAATAACATAAGGCCCTAACCAGTGCATCCTAAATTTTCTAGAAAATTTATCAAACTTACTATCATACAACAAAACTAGATCATTTACCATGAATGTGCACAAATTGATGTGTCGATCATGCCATGCCATTTTACACTGCTGTTGGACCTGCTGGTGAAATCCACCCAAAAATCTTTCTTCTTTGAGATCATCCAGCTGTGTGAGGCTCTCTTCCTGAGCTTCGTGATCCATCATACCTGTGAGCGCTGCTACGCATAAGTCATTTGATAAGCCCACAATACTGTAGGTATGTGTAGGTCCCTCCGTGAGTGCATTGATCATCTCATTCAGGAAGTGCGTACCACAATCACTCATCAAGATCCTTGTATATCCAAATCGCATTAGTACATGATCAAATAGGCACTTCATGGACATCATGCCCACGCAATCCTTCACCGACTGCGCTTCCACCCAGTGAGTCAAATACTCCATCGTAGTGATAATGTACCTTGCCCCTGTCTTCCCTTGTGGCTTAATGGGTCCTAAAAAATCTATTGCCCACTTCTCGAAGGTATTTAATTTCATTTTTGGATTTAGAGGCATTTCATCCCTTCATTTAGCCTGCCTGTCCTTTGGCATACATCACACACCTTGCAATATGCTTTTGAATCCTGATGAAGGGTTGGACACAATAAGCGGGCACGTAGAATCTTCTAGAAGTTTTTTTCCCTGCATAATGTCCTCCCACGACACCTCCATGAGCGTCTGTGAGGATTCTACTTCATTTTAACTCAGGTACATACCGTCTCAATATCTCATCAATCCCCATCTTGTGTAGGTGCCCAGCAATGACAGAGAAATCTGTGGTGCACACCACTAATTCCTTCTTTGCTTGAAAGAGTATCCTTCTAGTGTAGTTCCTATTGTTAGGAAGTTTATTATATCATCAAAATGACCATCAACATAAAACATTGAGAATAGCTGCACGTCAGGAAATCCTTCTTCCAAGTTAGTAGGTTCCTCCCCTATTTCGATGCATGATAGATGGCATGGTCTCGCGTTCAATCGTCCATGCTTGACAACAACTTCAATATCATATTCTTGGAACATTAAGAGCCATCTACAGATTCATCCACCCAACAAAAGATTATTGATCAGGTACTTTAGTGTGGAGTGATCCATATACATCTTAAAATGGCCTCCTAGCAAGTAGTGCCAGTACTTCTGGAGTGCATACACCATAGTTAGCCCCTCACGTTTAGTGGTAGAATAGTTCTTTTCTACTTTAGATAATCTGTGGCTTGCGAACATGATATCATGGTCCAAGCCTTCTTTGTCAACCTGTTTTAGTACTACCCCCATCGCTGTTCATGACGTGTCGACATGTACATGAAATTATTTCTACTAGTCTGGGAAGACTAAGATTAGCCTGCTAGCCATATTTTCTTCCAATATATCCAAGATTTTCTTACAGTCATCGTTCTAGTAGAACATGACATCCTTTTTCAACAATTTTTCCATCAACATGGTGATCTGGGCACAACTTTTGATAAACTTTCTATAATACACTATATGTCCCAGAGTAGAGCGCAGCTATTTCACCCTCTTCGACACTTCCAAGTTTAGTATCACAGTGATCTTCAAAAGTTCAACAATCAGTCCTTGTCTGAAAACCACATGCTGTAATAGGTTTGCAAAAGGAATGCAAAACAGAAATTTCTTGAGATTGAGCATGATCTGGAATCTTTGACATGTATCTAGCATTAGTCACAAGATTTTTACATGGTGCTTAACTAGCCCAAATATAGTCTAGTCATGTTTATATACCTCCAGGAATTTATTAATAAATTCCTTTAATGCCGCAACAACCACACTCGAAAATATTACAGGTGCATTCTTGAGTCCAAATGGCATTACAGTGTATTGAAAACAACCCCACTTAGTTGTTAAGGTTGTCTTTCTCTTATCCTCAAGCATGATTTTGATTTGGTGGTACCCATAGAACCCATCAGTAAAGCAATATGCTTCATGGCTATCTACATTGTCGAACACTTTATCCGTGGATGGATTCGGGAAAGGATCATGCACACAGGCATCATTTAGTTTTCTGAGATCCATGCATATCCTTATCCCATCCTTCTGCTTCTTCTCTTGCACCTTCGTTGAGCTTACCCAATCAGTTTCTTCCATAGGATCAATGATGCCTACCATTAACATCTCGTCTAGCTGTAAGCACACATTCTCCTTGTATTTTGGATTAAGGTCGTAAGGCCTCAACTTAGCTAGCTTCATGTCAGGCTTTAACATTATGTTCATCATTCCTAGGTCCTTGATTATTCGTTTTAGATCTATAAAATTGGTAGGGAATAAGTCATGGTATTCGTGCAGTAATTTAGCAACCTTATCCACCATCTTTTCATCTCAGTAGTCTCTAATCTTCATGAATTTGGGTTGTGCCTCCATACCAATGTTCACTTGTTTTGTTTTCACCGGTGTGGTTATATAAGGGTTCTCAAATTGTGGTCCTTGAACCTCATAGTGGCCTTTTGTTTATGGGATGTTAATCTTCCACGGGTCCTCATCCTATGGTTTCAAAGTTACATTATAAAATTTGAGCGCGTGACTTAGTTGAGTAGCTCACTTAGGCTTAATCAGGTCTAAAGGATCATGTGGTATCCTCAAGATAGCAGCTTTGACCTCTTGCAGTGCTTCATCAATACTATCAAACTCGTCCTCAAAACTGAATGTCATCATGAATCTTTCACGAAGGATATCCCATTCACCTGTCCCAAGTTAGAGCTATGTTTTTATATACCAATTCATTGGGATAACATCCAGGGTATGACAAAATAGGTGCACCCACTCAGGTTGGGGCTTTTCTCCATAAGCCTGCATCCATTTGGCCAGATGCGCATGTGAATCATTCTACCCATACTACTTGTTATTCAGTCGGATCTTAGGCTTCCCAAATCATGTTCTCATCATCCTCCTACATTTACACTAATCATCAAGGCTTCCCTTGTGCGTACCCCATGATTTTACAGGCGTAGTGCACAGGGCCCAGTCCAAGGCCTGGAAGCACTACTTTTCTAGTACCTCCCTTTCAAATGCATCCAAATAGATATCTAACTCATTCAGAGCATCATAAATAGGTAGATTTCTTACCTTTGATGACACACAGTGCAGTGAACAAGTCATCATGTTGTAATTCAGTGTAGTTACTTCATGTAACCGATTCTGCCAACATTCTATTTTTTGGTCGGAGTCTACAATGCAGGAACTCTCGCGATCCCATGTAATCCAACCATCTATAGTGGGATTCACCCAATCTTGGTCTCATGTTGTTATCTTATAGATATAGTCCAGGTCGTCATCACTCTCATAATCATAGATAGGTTTAATATAGCGTGATCCTTCAGCAAGATCGAGGGGTACTATTACGCATAGTGATTTCTTCTAAGAGATCAATTTTCACTTCTTCAGATTGATTACCCTATTCATATTAATAGCCCAGTCAATTCCCAGGAGTGCAGGGTAGGGATTGTTGTCATCCAATATCTTTATTACTTCAAATTTAGCTAGCACACTCCCTCCCTCAATATCCATGGTCAACCCCTACATCCGCCCCATGGGGATGATTTTTTGATAATTCTCCATCATTAGCTAAATCAGAGACCAATGTAGCATAGGTCTCCCCATTCACTCCCAAGTCTTCTTTGGAAGACATTCACATCTGACCTTAGGTCCAAAATGACCTAATCCATTTCATACTCTCTTATCTGTAGGGTCAGTCTCATATCCCATCCCATCCTTGTTTTATGTTGCCAATCTTTCATACTACACATGACTCACCTCGCGGGGCTCCAACACATCTATTGATGATTTCTTGTAACCCTTTCCCAACCGCACTCTCACATAATAACTTCATAAAGGTTTCCAGGAAGGTTGTGAGCATAGAGGGGTCCAGCTCGAGCTCAGGATTTTCCTTGCTTCCTAAGGTGGAGGCCTCAATGAAGCTCTTCTTAGCTTACATGAAGGCTTCATGAGCACACTCAAAATCAAACTCAACCTCTTTTGTTAGGGATTTACAAACCCATGTAATTTCTTCTGGTAGTTTCCCCTTGTCATCTCCTGTCGCGATTCCACTCCTAGCACTATATTCACGTTTGGATATTCCTGGCACAGCTCAGACCTCATCATTTGCAGGTTTTGAGTTGGCAGAGATGGTAGTGCCCCTTTGTCATGTATCTTAGCTATGAGCATAGGAAAATCTTCTATTTCATTATTAAACAACGTGCAAT
Source organism: Pinus taeda (assembly GCA_000404065.3). NCBI lineage: Eukaryota > Viridiplantae > Streptophyta > Pinopsida > Pinales > Pinaceae > Pinus > Pinus taeda. Next base: position 37,394 of record APFE031363633.1, read on the forward strand.
ACTTGCGCGATAGGTGTGCTGGATTAGTGTAATTGTGGGCATAATCTCCTACTCCTCCACAATTGTAGAAAATCAATTGTCTGTGACCTCTACTAGGTTCTCCTCCACCTCGGCCTCATCCATGCCCCTGAAATACTATTTGTGTCATTCCTGCATTCTATTGAAGGGGCTACATTTTAGCCTAAACCCTATAGGGAGGAGTTCTATCCATCATCAATTCATATCTCTTGCAAGTATTCTCATCATGTCCTACCAACCTACAAAAGTTGCAGAATAGCTGTTGCGGTGCTTATACATACTTGTGTAGCAAGTGATAGTTATCTGTGGCATGTTTTTCCAGATACTTGACATATAGCGCACCATAATGTAGGCCTCGCGGTAGGTCCTACTTGAGCTTCTAGCCTTAACAACATTGGTCCTCCTCCTGCAATGTAATTTGCAAAGACTAGGCAATGGTTTTTGTCATGACCCTAACTCTTGCATTTCAAGCACCATACCTCCTCGTGTACCTCTAGTCAAACTGCCCTGTCGTGCTTCAAAATTTGCATCTCAAGGCAGAGAGTCTTTAGTTATACATGGATCTATTGAAATCCTATATTAGGATATTACATCAGAGTCTCATGTAGTCTCATGGAAATCTCTGAGGATTTTGCTTGAGTTGTTATCCTCTACTATGATAGTGCACTCCTTAAGTGTGGTATTAGTGAAGCCAAAAACCACTCGTGATGCTATCCATCTGCCAAATTCATGTTGGCTTCACAAATTGTGCATTTAAGCCTCTAATTTAGTTCCCAAGGCATCTCACTTGTTTTCATCATGATCTCTTTGAATCCCACAATTGAATGTGCCTCAAATTTAGGCCTACTAAATTGCCTATTTAGTGGTGCCTGGATATTTGCTACTCTAGCATTCGGGTTATCGTTAGAGTACTTAATATACCAGGCTATCGAATGATCTTGCAAAGCACTAACTATCTTTATATGATCATCTGTAATACCTTGAGCTTCCCATACAACCCTCACAACAAACTGGAATTGGTCTAGGTCCTCATTTCCCAAGCCTTTGAACAAAGGCAACTCCACTGTATTTTCCATATTGAATCACGGTGGAGGTTGAGGTGGTATGGGTGACATTGCAGGTGATGGTGGTGAAGTCATAGGTGGTGTGGGTGGAGGTGGTATTCGTGGGAATCCTTGCCTTACTAGCTAAATATCACCTCACTACCTCTTCTTCATCTCTTTGTGGAGGTGAAATCAAGTGGTTATAATCAGGACCATTTTTTTCTTCGTTCCTGTAAGTTTTTTTCCAATTCGCATAGTCCCAAACATCATGGTAGCTGCATAACCTATTTTTCACACAACAACATTTTAATCCAAGTATTAAAATATTTTACTTACTTACCTTGCAGTCCTTTGGAAAAGCACCACTCCACCTCACTATAGCTGATTGAGGTTTCGACCGTGAATTCAGTCACAAATCCTCATATGAATCAATCAAGCCGATGATCGACAACGCGATTGATCTTATCCTCTGATGCTTCCAAGCTTCACACTAGCTATGTTGTCCACACAATAGGACTGTCAAGTTTCCACCTTCCTTGGCTATCTACTAGCTTCGTGATCCACTTGTATAGGTCAATAGGGAAAGAGCAGGAAAAGATCTTGTGGATCTCTGTATATAGGTATCAGTGCAACCACTATTCCTTTATCAGTTGCAGGTTTTTGTTATCGTGTGTCGTGAATTCATGGATCTTTCTATCCAACCAATCTCCAATATTCTTCTTAGTTGGATTCTAGTGATATGACATCACACATCTCTTATGTAGATTCCAGTCCCAACAACGAAACCATTTGTTGGCTTGAGGGCACCTGACCTAGGTTCAACATTAATTAGCTAAACAAATCCCTACACTACTTGCCCTTTCAGTATCATCTCGTGGAGCAGGGATTGCAGTCTCACTCAAAGCAGTATGGGGGGATGCTAAAACCAATTTTCCACACCCTGAGATGGTTGTGATTTCGTTTGATCTCTTATATCCCTACCTTCAAGCATGTGATCTCTCTGTAGGGCTTGTAAGACAAACCCTTTGTTCTAGCTCTTAATAACTTCGTGAAAGTATATGATCAACCTTTGCACAGCCCTAACCTAGGGCCTAGGTACTTTCACACTATTATGGTACTGCGTTGTTCAGATTCCTCAATTACCATAAGTGATTTGCAAATTTTTCCGAATACTTAAATTTATCACCACATAATTAGATATTCGTAATTGCGTTTAATTATTCAATACAACTGTATTCCTTTGCACATTATAGAATCATAATAAAGGAAGTTCATACAGAAAATATCCAACCCCATCAATAGAACAAGTACAAAGAAATTACAGAATAACTCCCTTTATTAATATCTTCCAAGTGTTACAGACTCTATTCACCCTGCGCACATAGCTGCATGGGTCCATGCACTTAGCTATGGACTTCTACCCTACGCCTCTGTGCCCTCAGCTGCAGTGCCTCTACCTACGCTACAACCCAAGACTTAGACTTCTCGCTCTAAAGATATAACTCTCTTACTTCTTTCATCCCACTAACTACTTAGAGCTTAGCTCTTTTTATACAATCCCACGATCCGCAGACCATGGGTAGATCTCTTATAGCCGACTTTACTTTACAATACTAAGGGTGGACTACCCTTTTTCACACATAATACCTTTGTGCCCTGTAACCACAAAATGTAGAGCCTTTAGAATAATATTACAAAAACATGACTTAAACATGGGCATTTAGCCCCCAAAACTACCCTTGGGGGATCCCGCTCCCAACAATATGCCCACATATATGCCAACACACTCACCTATAAAAAATGGAAAAAATCATAGTTTCATTTGTCTAATAACCTGAAGATAATAAAAAATTTAAAATATATATAGATGTTACAATTCAAAGGTGTAGAATGGATTTAAAACTATAGAGAAAGAGATCATAATTACCAATTTGTTGCACCCAATCCTTATGTTTGCCACATCCTCTTCAGTACACGGGTAATGACCAGATGCACCCTATTTCTCTTTGACTTGATCAAGAACCCAACCATTAGGGTGTGCAATTGACATATTTTCTTTGAAATGATGAGGATAAGAAAAAATTCTACCACTCAGCCATTTGAATTATTTCCTATCACTGTCCCATTTCATCTTATTATGTTCGTAAAATGAAATGAATGGTTCTATCACTTCCATATTGTAAATAATGAATTTGTTGATGGCTTCAATGTTTGAATTTTCTAATGAAATCAAACCAACACATACATATAGCATCTATGAGATAAAAATATGCATTAATATGAAGTTTAGCGTGAATACTTACTATGTAGTCATTTTACAAATGATAATATTGCACTTACTCTTTATGATGTGCCTCTTTCCATGCATTTTGAGAAGATCCCCTTCTCTTGTATCTTCATCCTTTCATCGTCTCAATTGTCACACCTGGTGTGTTGTTGATTTGATTAATGTACTTACTAGCATAATAGAAATACTCAGGCGATATATACCCCTCTACCATAGACCGCTCGGGTTTTCCCTTGTGTCAAACAAAACTTCTGCATGTACCTCTGTAAGAAGAACATCCAATGACCAGAAACCACCACAACTAATTCAACCTCATCTACTAGGTGAATTATAAAATGAGTGTATAGGTTGACAAAACTCATTGGAAGTTCCTTCTGAAACATACAAAAAATATCGACTATCTCTTGACACCACTATGGAATATTAGCCATATGAATCTCCTTTGATGTGATCTAATGTACAAATGCAGATAATTTATATATGGCACATTGTTACTCTTGGTGGAGGTCATGGTTCACACACCCAGGCACAAGCATAGGATAATGACACTACACATTAAATAATACATTATACAAAAAATAATTATAAAGTATCCCATAACATAAAATTTAAAAAGAATAATAAAATCATGTTTTTGACATATGTACTCTTAGTAAATTCAAATGGTCATGCAATTTCAACCCCGATAAATGGTCTTCGATAGTGGAGTAGTGCCATAGTGATGACCAATATAAAGAAGGCACCCTCAAGCTCATTATAACATTCCTTCCCAAATAAAGATCATATTTCTTTAAAATCCATTAGACATAACCATATTTTAAAGACTAAGGGGGACAAACCGCTCGTCTAGCTCCTTATCTTGGCCAATGTTTCTTTTTTGTTTTCGAAGAAATAAGATCCCTCCTAATAGCAAATTTGTCACTTTATTTTGATGATAGATTCTTTCGTAAATAAGATGAAACATTTTTAAATATATGCATGAGATCTATTAAGTAGGAAATATTAAGATGCTCCCAATATGGGAGCTCATAAAAGATATATTTCCTTTTCACCCCAATGGGAAATTCCTCAACATAGGTGTCAAATAATTATATATCATCAAAAATAGTCTCCCCATTTGAATCAAGCATTTATAAAAACTCCTTCTCCTTCTCTCTCCCATATTTTCTAAGCCATTTAGCTAGTGTCATTATTGTAGGAATTTGGGTTCTCTATGGCTTACCATTGAAAGAGGATGTTTCTTTTCTGTAAGGGTGTTCTTCTAGGAGGAATACACTGGAGTAGACATACAACGGATTTTGTAGGTGGTTAAACCACCTAAACGTTAGAGAAGGTCTCCATCATTTACATCCATGATATCATTTTATTACAAGACCTATTAAATTATTAATTACAAGACTGAACATTAGCAACAATGAAGATCAGAACAATTGAACAAATTAAATTAATATGCGAAAAAATATTATTATGTATATAAAGAAATCAATAAAAATGTAATTAACCAGAGAAATATCCTAAGCATGGATAATGATGTATGGTGTAAGAGCATATGACATTCAACATAAAAAATTTCTCTGTTGTGTTGGGTGTCGATACATCATACACATGTATCCCTCCTCATAATTCCTTCAATTTATCTACCAATGGTTGTAAGTAGACATCCATATTCTTCATTTTTCTTTTACGAGGTACTATGAGAGCCAACATAAGATGTTCATTTCTCATGGACAACATTTGTGGGATATTTTTAATGATGACTACAATAGGACAAACATAGTAGTTGGTGTTTTTGAGGGAATATGGGTGGATGCCATCCATGGTTATGCTGAGTCATAGACTTCGTAGTTCATCCTTGAATTTTTCAGGCCACGTATCCTCTATATTCTTCATGGCTATTGAATATGTTGGGATTCACATGACTCATAATTCACTTATATCTGAGGCATGCCATCCTTGCAACATAGATAATTGTTTATAATGAAAAAGCCTTTGAATCCTTAGGATTATAGGAATGGGACTCAATATCTTATGAGGAGGACCATGTGATTTATGAATTTTTTAAATTACAGTATGTGTCCTGCCCACATTTCAGACATATCTCTTTGTCTATATTCTCCTCTATATAGAATACAATCATTCAAACATGCATGATATGATATGTACTCAACACTCAACATTTTCACCAACTTCTTTGCCTATTTTCAACTAATCAGAAATAAATTATCACTTGGAAGAACCTTCTCTTTCAATAACATACATTTGTTGCATAATATAATTATATAATGTTGATATTTGATGTTCGTAGAATCAATCATTTTTAATGTTGATTCTTTGACAAGAGTTCTCCAAGTATAATGGATTTAATTGATCATGCAAGTGAATTACCTCAATATTGATGAGAAATATGCATTTGACATGTGGAACGTTTCTTTCAAGTTGTACAATAACTTTGTTGTCCCCAACTGAGTAGACTTTGACTTGTGGCCAGGTCCAGAGAGAGGCATGGCGGATGTGAATTTTAGGATTTCGAATAATGTATGATTGATATGAGAATCATCCCCTAGCTAATTGTTCTTGAGTGCATGTAACAAAATTTCCTTCACAGTCATCATATCTTGTAAGTAATCATCAATTTCAACCTCCATATTTTTTCCTCCATTTCGAACCTGTGATGTTGAAGTGCTATTCTTGTAGTCACTCATTATTGATGAATGAATATGTAGTGGTAATTGAATATGTAGTTGATACAACCATTATTTGTATGTTTCCTCTATGAGTCATTCTCTTAATGCAAAAATCTCACAAGTTAACATTGTAGTGGGGTGCACCAGAAGATGGTATGTGGGTTGCTTATCATCACTCGAATATTAATTTCAAAAATTATTGAATGCCATTAGTATAATATGAATGATATTAGTAAGCATGTCAATGCAATTGGTTTTTTAAAATTACATTAATTATTACCATCATTGATTCATGATTGTGGTTGGGAGATGCCATGTTACAATTGGTAGGGTGAAGAGGTTATCAATTTTCATCTACCAACTACAAGCGACATGCTACTCCTAATAACAGCTTCCAACTTTTTTGAAATGGAGGAATATTTCAAACATGTAGACTCAATTATGAATCGGGATCCTACAAGTTTGGATACAATTTTATTAAAACTAACATGGATTAAAAAAATAAATTCAATTAGATAATCAAAATATAAATAAAATCTTAAATTACTTGAGATGGAAAGGGATTACTTTGTTAAGGACTTTGATCAACAAAATTGAGACCAACTAGAATTTGAAGAATTGGCCATTTGATGTTATTAAGATGTTGTCCCTTTACTTGAGAAAAATTAGAAATCAAATTTTGTTTTCATATCTAAAATTAATCTCCAGAACCATACAACCAAAATTTAAATTTATATATAGTTTTCAAAACATTTTTGAATAATAAGGTAACTTTAACTGAAAAATGTATATTGTATGCTACTTTATCTCATGTGGATGTATCCTAAACAATAATTTGATATTAATATGGAATTTTCTATGAAAATAAAATTTAGCATAATTTTTAAACCAAACTAGTGTGCTAATTAAAACAAATCATACCCATGCATTTAAATAATACTAACACTAGCGCATTTGAATAATACCCACACTGAATTTTGGAAAAAAAAAAAAAAAACATGTTATCATATCGGTGCTCTTTTAAAAAAACACACTGATGTGTTTAAAAAAAATAGAACTGATACACCCCAATTTCCAAACATTCGAAAAAAAATGAATTCAACCATCTCGGTGCTCTTATAACAATTACCACACTGCGTTTTTAAATACAAAACACACCATTGTGTTAAAAAATTCATCACAACATTTTTGGATTTGAAAAAAAAAAGCATTATATCATGTCAATTCATTCAAAATATTTGGTGTCCTAATAACATTAGTGTGCTTTTCTTATAAACACGTTGGCGCACTTAACTATCCAACATAGAAATGTTTGGATAAATTGAAAAAATAAGTGACTTTTATTTTTTATTTTTATTTTTAAATTAAAAAACAAGCGAAAATTCATTTTTCAAAATCTAATTTCATAAATTCTTTTAAATAGTAAAAGTTATTCACTATTTCATTATTTTTCGCAGAATTTGAAGGGAGTGATTTGCAAGAGAGACATACTAGGAGCATTGTGCAACCGTAGAATAATTTGGAGTAACATAACTATTCAAATCTATGGTGAATCACTCAAAACCTTGCATAGTAAAAAAATTAAATCTATTGTTTATTTTACTAATAAAAGTATTTACAATTTATGTTAAATTTTAATTAAAAGAGAGATAATTTACAATAGAGACATAATGGGAGCACTTTGGAGAATATTATTTTTTTGAAATATTAGAAAGATGAGAATTTAAAAGGTATGGTGATTCACTGAAAACCCACTTCATAATTAGGAATCTCCATTTTAGGTATTTAAGATTTAATGGGATTTTGTACTTGCTATATATAGGTTATTTGACATTTAAAGTAAGGGAATGAATTATTAAATTAGATCCAAACCATCTGAGCCCTGTCCATTTTTTAGAAAACATATATATGTTCTGCAGTGCATCTTATATAATGTAACACACTAGTGCACTCTTTGTAATACAATGAAATGATATATTATAACGCTCTCGATTATTTCTAAGTTGTTCATCGTTCCTCACGATGTAATATAACACACCAGTGCACCTCCTCCAAATAGAATTTTTAAATCATTACAGTGTGTTTAACCTTACAAATCACACTGTCATAATTTAAATTTCTTTTAAAAAGATATTTTTCCATGACGTTGCTAAGAAATTAAACAACTGATTTGTTTTATGGAATAAACACACCAATGCATTTACTTAGATAAACACATCGATTAATAGAGAGATTTTTCCATGAAAAATATTTTATTTATTTGTAAAATATATTTAATGGCTTCTATATTAGATGGTCCAAATTTTATATTGATACAAAAATGTTTGAGAAGGTGTCAAGTAACAAAAATATTCATCGACACAATGGTAGCACATCAAAAAAGTATAGAAGGACAATTCTTTGTAACTTATATGTATTGGTTTGTGTGTGTTATGTAGATCCATAAAATGAAGAATTTCGATAAGATTATTTCGAATCGAAGTGCAGAAGAGCATAAAATTTTGATAGAAAAATTGGAAAAGGATGAGCCAGGTGAATGACAAAATACTATTTGGAGTATAGTTCTGTGGAAGAGAGTCTGTGGAGGAGGTCGGGACCAGGGTTTTGAATAGGGAGCGATAGGAGCAAGCTAGTAACTATGGAGGAGCATAGAAGGGGGAGCTCCACTCCTTCCTACAATAACATAGTTTCAAACAGAAGAGGGGAGTCTAAACAATTTCCGGAAACCAATTAAGGCAGAGACAAAGACAACTAGCACTCAAAAGCCAGAAAGTAGAAAATTCCCTTGGAAAGGAAGGGATCCCTAATGAAGTTAGGAGGGAAATGAAATCAAGAGACAGCAATCAGAGAACTAAGAACATATCTACGATAGGACCTTGCAAGCCTAAGACAATCATTAAACCCTGGGTGGTCTTAAATGATCCTGAACTACAGGTGCACGGAGATCACATGGCGACTTACACGGTCATACATAAGTTTATGGGTATATGGCCCATGGAGAAAGCATTGTACGCATGCATAAGAAACAACTGGAAATAGAACAAAGAAATAAATCTACATCTTGCGTCCAAGGATTTTTTCACAGTGGGTTTCACTAACATAGAGGACAAAGACAGAGTATTTGAAGGAGGACACTACTTCTATGCTACCACAGACCTTTACATGTGAACTTGGGTGATGAACTTTGCCATGGAGAGAGAAAATTTCACATCGGTCCCGATATGGATTAGATTACACTCCTTACCTTTTGATTATTGGCTACCTGAATCCTTAAAAGTTATAGGCAATAAATTAGGTCATTTTATAAAGATATCACAGGTGAATCTTCGAGGTAAATATACCTCCTTTGCCTGCATATGTGTAGAAATTGACTTATCGGGAGCACTCCCTGATGAAGTCGTCCTAGGAGTATATGATGAGGAATGGGTAGAGGCAGTCGACTATGAACACATCCCATTCAGATGTTGTAAATATCATGAACATGGGAACCTCTTCAAAGATTTCCCATTCAAGAAAAGGGAGGACAACCTGAAAAGCAACATAGGAAAAGACCATGAAGATTTCAGCAAAGTGGGAGGAAGAGGTAAAGGACAGGAAAAACTACCAAAGGAAACCTAGAGAGAACAAGCTACCAAGTCATAACAGTTTTGAGATTTTAGAAGGGGAAAACAATGGAACAAACGAGGAATTCGAGGAAAATGATGTAGAGAAGGAAAAAGAGGATATCATGGAAATCATACAGGAAAACATTGAACAAAAGGAGGACCTACCAAACACTACGAAACTTGGCAGGGACCATGAGATGACCCCAAGTGAAGGTAGTACGGAGGGCCACGACCTACAGGAGATTCTTGAGAGGGAGAATCTTGATCTAGAAAAGTTTCTAGAGTAGGGAACCAACAAAGAGATTGACTATCTAACACAAGAGGAGTGTGACATAGTACAACAACTATTCCTCCAAAGGTCTCAAACAAAGGCTACATGAGGAAAAAGGAACCATGGAAGCCAAGAGAATAGAGGGGTTAAATCAATGGAAATAACACTAAGACACTCCACCAAAAACCCAAGGAAGAAAAGAGGTAGGAAGAGACAGAATGAACTGCTGACAGAGTGTGGGAAACTCGTGATTAATTCAGGTAAGATGAAATATATTACCAATTACTCTTTTAGAGACCCATCATTATGAATCTTACAACCTAGAACATTATAGGGCTAGAAAGTAAAAGAAAACAAAGAAATCTCAGTAACAAAATAAAAGAAGAAAAACTAGATATGGTGTTTATATAGGAAACAAAATGCTCTATAGGCAAAATCAGAGGCATACGTAGAAAATGGCTTATAAAATATGAGTACATAGAAGTCAAAGAAAATAATACAGTGGGAGAAATTATCACTCTATGGAATCCTCAGAAATTTGGAATCCTGGATGCTGAGGCATCCAGAAACCACCTTACAATGGTTATCCAACCTTTGGGGGACAAGGAATGTTACATGATCAAAAATGTCTACGGTCCTCAACATCTTGAAGACAAACTTAGGCTCCTCACCTCACTCGAGGAGATAAGAGAGAGACACTAAGTAATGCGCTTGATACTGGGAGGGGACTTCAACATTATCAGATCTCTCATAGAGAAAAAAGGAGGGACAAGAACACTTGGAAGCGACTCAATTGCCTTTCAAAACTTCCTAAACAATGTGAGACTGGTGGATATGGAAATAGTAAATGGTACCTTCACATGGAATAAGAAGAGAGGAGGAGCTTTTCAAGTTGCCTTGAAACTAGACAGATTCATAATCTCGGAGGACATCCTTCTCACTGTCCATATCATGACAGATTTGATCCTCCCTTTCGAAGGCTCGCACCACTAGTCCATTTAGCTAGAAGCTTCATTCATTGGCACTCTAAGGAACAGACCATTCAGGTTTGAAAATGTCTGGCTCAATCACCTTGACTTCATCACTAATATTGGAAAATTGTGGGTGGATGACATGCCCACTCAAACACAAAAATGTTCCTCCTACAACAAAGACTCAAACACATCAAGCTAAGGCTTAAAGAATGGAACAAAATGAGTTTGGCAATATTTTTAAAGCCAAAAGAGAAGTGGAAAAAAATTACAGGAAACCAACCAAATTCTCATCACAGAAGGCTTCACAGAGGAAAGGAAAATGCAAGCGGACTCTCTTCAACAAGAATGGGACAATAGATGCTAGCAGGAGGAAATCTTCTAGAGACAAAAATCAAGAGTGCAATGGATTAAAGAAGGGGAAAGAAATACCAGGTTCTTTCACAAGTCTACCATGGAACAGAGGGCACATAATCGGATCGCAAAACTCAAATATCCTCAAGAGAAAAAGCTAAATACTCACAAAGAAATGGAATCTATTCTGGTACAACACTTTCAAAGCATAGAGGAGGAGACCATTGTAGACAGATCTGAATTTATTACAAGCTTCACTTAGCATATTCAAAAACTAATAACCAGGGAAGATAATTATAATCTCAACAGACCAGTTACGAAAGAAGAGGTCAAAGAAGTAATGAAAGATATGCACAATGGGAAGGCTCCAGGCTCTGATGGTTTCAATGTAGACTTCTTCAAAACATGCTGGGAAACAGTCAAACATGATATTCTTGATGTGGTCAAGGATTCAAGAAAATGAAGAGCAATTCTAAAAGTGCTTAATGTCTCCTTCATAGCCTTAATCCCTAAATAGGAAAAAGCCATAACACCAGACATATTTAGTCCCATAGCTTTGTGCAATGTGGTGTATAAAATCATTTGCAAAGTTATTGCTAAAAGACTCAAACCCCTTCTCCCAACGCTTGTGTCAGAAGAGTAGACTGGATATGTGGAAGGTAGACAAATTCTAAATAATATCATTCAAACTCACGAAGCGGTTCATTCCCTCAAGACTAATAAGCAAGCAGGTGTGATAATACATCTTGACATAGCGAAATCTTATGATAAGCTAAGCTGGTCATACATTAGGGAAGCTCTCAAAGTGTATGGCTTTGACCACAACTAGATAAGATGGATCATGGCCCTAGTCACCTCAGCCAATTGTTCAGTCCTTCTTAATGGCTCTCCATCTAGATCCTTTGTGCCATTGAGAGGTCTCAGGAAAGGTGATACACTCTCCCCCTTCCTCTTCATTCTCATGATGGAAGGATTGGGCAAAGCGATCAATTCAGCCAAGGTGAAAGGGAGAATTCAGGGACTCAAACTTACTCAAAATGGGTACACATTCACTTATCAGCAATTTGTGGATGACACTATGTTGCAGGGCACACCCACAATTATGGAAGCGAGATCTTTCAAACAAATCCTAAATGATTTCATGATTCCAGCTGGCATAGAGGTAAGCCTCACAAAATCAAAAGTTTTCTTTTTCAATATTGATATTTCTATTCAAAGAAATCTCTCTAGAATTCTTGGCTTTCAAAGAGGTCATCTTCCCTCTACATATCTGAGAATACTTCTCACTAACAAACCTATCAGTAAAGAAGTTTGGGGGCTAGTAACTAATAAAGTGAAGGACAAAGTCAGTAATTGGACAAGCAGATCTCTGAATTTAGCAGGCAAGCTAGTTCTTACAAAGTCAGTCCTACAAACCATTCCAATCATCATGTTTTCAGCTCTTCCTGTCCCAATGGGAGTTTCACAACAAATCAAGAATATCCAAAGACATTTTCCTTGGGGTAAAGGGGAAGAAAAAAATAAATGGGCTCTGGTAGCTTGGGACAAGCTATGCAAACCCAAAACCCATGGTGGTTTGGGTCTCCATGACTTGGACACTCTAAGAAAATTTTTCGGAGCAAAACTTTGGTGGAGGTAGCTAAAGGAAATGAGAAACCCCTAGGCTAAGATGTGGAAACAAAAATATGCAATGGACTGGCAAGAAAGGCACCACATTTGAATGACAGGACACATCAAGGGTTCCCGTATTTGGAATAATGCTTGGGAGAAAAGAGCTTTAATTCAGAAATATAGTTTTTGGGAGATTAGAAATGGGAATCTTACCTAGTTTTGGGAGGATAACTGGAAGCAGGAACCTAACCTATGCAGATAAGGACTAGACATTATAAAAAAAGATAACATCAATAAAGGACTAAAAAGGTTAAGTGACTTTTGGGATCAGATAAGGGACAATGGTAAATGGAGAAGATGGAAGGTATCAGTTTACAGTGAAGAGACCCCTATGAAGGACGAAGCTCAAGTTCCTGAAGTGATTTTGGAAAAGAGAAAAATTTTGACTTCAACCTTGAATGACGAACTAAGATGGGGGAGGAATAATGAGGGCATCTTCAACCTTAAAGAAGCCAAAAGAATAGCCACCAGACTTAACTATCCATGCCCTGACAAGATATGGAGGGACCTATCGCACAATCCACACTAGATGAAGATCAAACTATTCATGTTGTTGTTACAGCATAAAAAGATTCTGACTTGGGACAATCTTAGAAAGAGAGGTTTTGTTGGTCCATCAAGATGCTAGTTATGTGGTCTACAGGAAGAAACTATGGATCACCTTCTCAACCTTTACTCATTCACCTCCACCTTATGGAACTGGATGCTAGCAATCTTCAATGAAATAGACAGGAACGAAAATGACATCACTAAAACTTTAAATAATTGGAGGAAAGACTTATCAGATAATGAAATAGTCAACATAGCCTGGACTCTAATTCCAATATTTTTGATCTGGGATGTTTGGAAAGAATGCAAAAACAAGTTTTTCAAGGACAAATCTAGCTCAAACCAAAGCATCATGGCTCAGATCTTAAAACAACTCAAAAAAATTGTTAATGCCCTTCTGAAGCAACCCCCTAAGAAACCCCCTTGTCACCAGGATGCTCACATTCTATGACTGTTGGGGCTCCTGCTTCCTATCCCTTAGGGCATAAATAATATCACAAGGCACATATCAAAAGGAAAGGCTTTCTAGCAACCCCCTCCCCATGGATTTTTAAAATTAAATATAGATGAAGCCTCAAAAGGAAACCAGGAGGATGCTGGTTACAGACGAGTCATAAAAGATGAAGAGGGCAACATAAATTCATCTTTCACAACCATTTGGGGAATGCCACTAATAATATAGTGGGACTCATGGCCATTGAGCAATGCTTCGAAATTCTGATTGAATACAATTTACATAACATAATTATAGAGGTTGACTCGAAATTAACAATTAATTTAGTCAAAAAGATAGGTACTAGTAGCACACCAGACAAAGTTTCACACCACTAGAGACTTTTGTAGGTCTATCACCAAATTCAGTCTCACCTAAGAATACTAAGAACACTTATATTTGTTCATGTGCGCAGAAATTCCAATAGAGTGGTAGACCGACTGGCTAATGAATTGGTGCTCTATACAAGAGGCAATAAGATTTGGCTATGGGAGTCGGTACCTGCGCGGAAACTATGTGAGGACTGCCACACTCTAGCTCGTGCAAACAGGGAGCATTATCAGTGCATGAAGGAGAAGCAGCTAGTTGAAAACCACACAGATGGGTGATAAAGGTTTGACAAATAGAGGACCAGAGAACTGCCACATTTGGATCTCATAGTGGGAAGGATGGCAGCGGGGGAAGAGTGGGTAGCTAAACCATGGCACCAAGAGTTTGGCTATAGTAGAAGGTAGTTTAACTACAAGTAAAGTGGTTTTTGAGCACCCTCAAGACCCTAAGTGGTTTAATCGAAAACCTCCTTGCTCTTCTTTTTGGCCCGATACCATTTACAGTCATTGGATCTAGGATTAGTAGATGTACACCTAAGGTTTGCTATGCTAGTTGATGGGACTGGGTTATCTTCCTTGCACATTTCTCCTCAGGGTCGAGATTGGGGATTTTCATGTGGACCACTTGCTCGAGGGTTATCACCCTAGTGGACTCGGAATCTTTTCTCGACGACCTCTCTTTCATCTTCGAGTTCACTTAAAGACTTATTGAGTTTTCTTTTTTTTCATTCAGATTTAGATCCTCGTCCATTAGACAAATTGAATGGTTTATGAGGTTGTTTTATTTTATGGGCCCTCGGCCAAGAGCTCAAGCAATTGGCTCTTGGTTTCTTGTATTTTATGTAACATATTTTTTAGCTCGAAGTTAATAGAAGGTCTGATTCTTGCTTTAGAAAAAGAAAAGAATGACAAAATACTATTCGATGAGTTTTATTTTTTTATTTTTCATTAATAATATAGTTAAGAGTATTATATAACGTGTTTCAAACAATCTATTAATTCATACATGTTTAAAGTTATACTGGGAGCAACAACAAAAGAAAAAATCAATGTTGTTCTAAGAAAAGAAAAATTATAGAACATGTAAATGATGATGTATTGGTCCTTAGATCATCTAGAGTGGTACTGGTGGTTAATGGAAGGGGGTAAATTTTACAAAACTATGACAGATCTTGTGGAAAAAATGTATATATGTACTTTCCACTTATAATTCAAAAAACAATCCAATGATTCTTGGAACCAAATTATATCTAAACTACAGGAGGCGTTTCCAGAGAAATGATGAATGATACATGTTAGAATTACAATCGCAAAAACATATAGCCACAAAAAAATGATTTAAAGGGTAATATTTCTAATTAATCTTTTTTCTAGAATTATATGTATATACTACAAGAAACCATTCATTTATTAATAGAAATTTGTTTTTTATATTTAGTTTTCATAAATCAATATAAAATAATTTATTACACTTTTCAGGAAGATTATGAAAGTATGAAATGATCAACAATCTTATATGTGGAACATGCCAGTACGAATGTCAGAAAATGTATAGAAGGATATGGTCAAAGAATTGGACAAAATTACTTCACAGGAGAAACCATTAAGGAGTTTAGACTTCTGTGATCCATAATCTTGTTAAGAGAATAATTTCGGCAAAATCACATAAAAAACCATTTGTCGACGCATTTCGAACCAACCAGTGTGGTTCATCGTCAGGAGCAACCATCTCAACAACAATTTGCTTCAAATGTATGCAATCATAATTGACTTTGTACATATAAAAAAATAATTTAGCATTAACTATTAATTTCCAAGTATTTTCTTGTAGAAAACAAATCAAAGTGGAACTCATTTAACATATAAAATGAGACGAGAAGGAAGAAAATGGTTTATTTCAAAGTTTGGAGGTAATGGTTAATATTTTGCTATAATAACTCAAGGTTTCCTTATATTTTAAGTATGTTTACATCAACCATCCTTGAATGTCTTCAAATAAGTTCTAACATACAAATAAGAACCACCGAAAGAATTGGCTGACGTTGGGTTAAATAAGGGTTGTGAGTATATCTTGGCATATCAAAAATTAATTGTGGAATTTGTAAGTATATATGTTGTTTTACTTCTCTGAGTTTATAAATAATTGAATAAAAAAATCCTTTGTATTAAATGTATGATTTATAATGGGGTTTAAAGCATCGAGTAAAAAAAGTATGGAACTATGGTAGTAGAAGACTTGTTGCAACAAGGTGTGACTTGGTTTTGAAACCATGTGCATAATCTATGAGTCACTTCTTGCTATGGTACATTTTTATTCGATTTACATTGGTGTATATTATTTATTTCAATTTTCATTATTCCCACCAGTGTAGATAGACACATTACACCATATTTTCATGTTTGTAGATGCAAAAAGATCAATAAGATGAAAAAAATTGATGCAATAAACATAAAATTCCCCCAAATAACCCAAGCCATGGAAGTAGCTCGAGTACTGACAACAATTCAAGTGAAGAATGATGATATTTTTGGATATCAATGCAACTAGTTGTATTTTTTTGAAATATTTGTCTGTGAAAATCAAACATTTTGTTTAATGTAATTGACATAGTGTCCCAATTGAAAGACAAGGGGTTATTAATAAAAATCCCATTTTGTATGAGAAAGGGCCTATTATTCATATATAATAAAAGACATTTTAATTTATTCTATTGTGTTATCTAATGTCATTGTGAAATGTTACACCGCTGATTAAATATTATAATGAAGAGATGCGTAATATGATAATATAACAAATTAAACAAAACATAATATACAAAATGCACTAATCAAATTTTAATTTGTATCAATATTGTTATAATATATATGTTAGTTTTTTATGAATAACGGATTTAAAAATTACAATAATTACACTATCACATGTTAATATCTCCAAAAAAGAGAAAATATCATACAAAAAATCAATGCATCCATAACATAAAAACACAACGGTACATTATGTTATATAAAAACATTGTGAAAACATATTAGTACATGACTGGTGCATTTTCAGAAAATAATAGCCCTGGGATGTTTATTTCTTCAAGGACTAGTATTGTTTGCAATTAATGCCTCGATGCATTGTAATTCTTAATGCACCAATTCTTTCATAGAACTAACACCTTTCTCCTACAAAAAGTTATTTCGAGGCCAATGCATTATGAAAACTAACAATGCTGGTCCTTTTATATAACTAATCCACCAGTTCCTTTATACAAATGATATACATTGGCACTGCAAGATTAAACAAAAGAACTGAAACAACAGTTATTTTTTGTGTGCCCATATATCATTCCCTAATACAATTCCCCATGTACTTTTTGTCTATAAGCACATGTGCGGTATGTATTACACATAAGTGTTCTTTGCATTCAACACCTCAGTGCTTTTAGTTGTGTATGTATCCTAATGTGTTTATATATGTAGCACATCAACCCAACTTGTTTCATGAACCCCACCATAAAGAAAACATCTGCTAAAACCTCTAACCATCCAAATTTTTAAGTTGTCATGGAATTCCATTATAACTTCTACTAAAGAATCTACTATCACAAATATATATTTTTAGTGGACGTATGTTTTACAATTTTTTCCAATTTTATATCACTAAAAACCTTTGTTATAATCTGAACTAGAGGGTATTTTTGTTGTAGTGGGGTCCACCTAGAACACCAAAATTTTTAATAATGTAAACCCTTGATTATGGAGATAGAGGGTGGACATCGAGGTCGCCTATAAGCAACACAAATAGTCTCAACATGTCTGACCTATGGATAATAAGAGCACTTGAGGAATAGTCAAGGTCTTTTACTTGGAAATAGAAAGGAGGATTGTTAAAGGATCTGAAGTTCATGAAATGAATTGTACCCATGAAACCAAAATAGCATGAAGTAAGTCAAATGCTAGAGCATGACATAAATATAAATTAACACTTATACTAGTAAACTAAGAAAATATATAGAGTAATTACTAACTATTATTAGTTAGAAGAGGGGGGAAATCCTGTTCCACCTATAACAAAACCAACAAAATGTGCCTAGACATAAAATTAGGGTATGGGGGTTAATTAAAGATGGAAATTCCATGAATTTGCATAGAGTCTTGAACATATTTATCTAGTATAAAGACACTATATTTATTATGGGTTGGGGCCATAATCAAGGTTTTCATCATGAACCCTGAAATAATCTATGCTCAATGGAATTCCACTACGTCGATAATATGAAGGATGCTAACTAAACACTAAACATTAATACTGATATGTGTGAAGAATTATTAACTACTAGTTAGTAACACCAATACCTTATCCATTTTTTTATGAATTTTTCAATGCACACTAAACCTACAGAGGTAAGAAACAATAGTTACAATGACAATGAAATGGTAAAATAATCATGAAATGAGAAAAGAGAATCAATAATACCTGAAATTGACTACTTGGTGTGAAATCCAAGGAGATCATATTTGACAAACTAGGCATAGCATTTAAGGGAAAAAAAAGAAAGCTAAATTACTGAGAATTTATTAACCCTAAATCCATTGCCATCTTGGATTCCCTAGCATCATGGTTTTGAACCTACAAAAAAAAACTAAAGAGTAATTTGGCTAAGAACAAAACCATTGTAGTTTATAATTGTGCTAGAGATAAATACATAATAAACATAGAGGTTACCTAGAATCCCCTTCTAAAGCAACAACCAAGTTGACTGTGTACTAAATATTAACCAAGCATGCTCATGAGCTAGAATGGCTATCGAGCATCAGAGGAGCCAAGTGAGGGAAGTAGGTAAAAATGTGAAGTTGGGTTACACATTTTGCTCTTTTCTGAGAAAAAAAGTCATTTTAAGAAGTTTGTCAACTTTTGGAAAGCGAAAGTAATTTTTCTGTTTAGAATTTCATTTTACAATAAACAGGAAACTTGTCAGAAATTTTATTATATTTCTGTTACTTAATTTTTGGAATTTTTTTTATTCACATTTGATATTTAAACTTAGCAATTGTTTGGCTATGCATTCTTTAAAAGTCAAGGGATTCATAAAACATCACGTTTCTTAGCACCAGTGTATTCTTTATTAACTCGGTTTTCCATAAAAAAAAAATGTGTTGCAATAATCTAAGCAGATTGTACTTCGATATCATTATATTTACGAAACTAACTGATGCAAATCATAATTACTAGAATTGTTTGAATTGGGCCAATATGAAAAAACTCCAGATTTTGAAGATGCTTAGCTTAGCGTCAAGTTTTTCAACATATAAGTTATAAACTAAAAATCTAAAAACTACCCATTACAGAAGGCAGACGATTGTAGTGAACTATAGATTTTATATTGTATTTTGGAAGATACATATTTTTTATTTCACTAAATCATAATGACCTTCAAAAACCTTTTGCACACATTTTATTAGAAAAGTAATTAAAATTAGCAAATTTCTATGAAATTCCATAAAATTTATATCGACTGAAAGTAGATTCCATTCTGCAAATGCTAGTATTGCTTTTGAAAGTAAATTCACCAAATATGATGGGTTTAACTATTCCAAATTTCAAAAAAGGCGACTAGAGCCGAGTTGTAGTGGAGTTGCAGGTTAAGGCAGTTTGGCCCAACTAAAACCACATTCAGCTAAACTTGTGTTTATCGTTCATGGCCATTAAGATAAATGGAAAATTAATTTGGCCAATTTAATTTAAAAGTTTGACTTAATTTTTTTAAAAGTTTGGTTGAAAATGTGTCAATATTTTCCCGTTATTTGAACAAATGAAGTGATATGACCCTCCAAAATTTTTTTTTGTCCGAACGATATAAATAAATGAAGCAAAAAAATTCTTTTTGCACTCTTTCCTTATTTGGAGTGAACTTTTAAACTAAATCTTCTCGACTGAATTTTTTAAGGAATGTTTTGGACTCAATTTTTAAAGAAATTCTTTTGGGCTGAATTTTTAAAGTGACATTTTTTAGCTTAATTTTTAAAGTAATTTGTTTGGGCTAAATTTTTAAAGTGATTTTTTTGGGCTTAATTTTTAAAGTGAGTTTTTTTTAAATAATTCTTTTGTGCTGAATTTTTAAAGTGAATTTTATTGTCTAAATTTTGAAAGTGAGTTTTTTTGTAGGATTTTGAAATTTACTTTTTTGGGTTGGAATTTCAAAGTATACATTGATTGAATTATCATAGGAAATCAAAGAAATTGCAAGATAAAATATGATCGAACAAGAGACATTCAGGCTCGAAGAGAAAATGAGAGAAACTATTACAAAATAAAGAAGGAAGAGCACTTAAATATTGAAAGGGAAAATCAATCTCAACTAGAAGTTGAAGTAGATATGTAAATGTAAATATTATAAATGATATTTAAAATTTAACTAGTGTATTGTGAAATTTAATTTTTATTTGATGAACTAATTTCAAAATTATTTTACAATCTAAACAGAGAGATATATTCCTCATCACATTAATGATGATACTGAGGATGTTGAAAGACAAAATGTAAAAGATAATGAACTAATGATTGATGATGTTCTTGAAGACATTCAAAGAGATAAAAGTGAAGAAGTTGAATCACCATACAATATGTATATATATGTGATGTGAATTATTGAAATTATACATATTTATTAATTTCAGTTTCATTCAAAATCTATTTTTTAATTTAATTATTTAATAAATACTTATACCCAATTACATTTAATTTTCATATGTATGGATGAAATCAATATTGATGATGAGATTGCAGAAAATGTTGACACTGACACATTTGGAGATAAAAAATCTGACCATGTTATACAATATCTTGTTAAGCTCATTATTTAGAGGTTCTTCAAAGATGAACATGTATCAGTTCAAGTTCAAATTTTGGGAGGTCTCTTAACATCAAAGAAATTAAAAGAAGCTACACCCATATTAGGTATTCAAAAATAAACGAAAGATAAAAAGGTGGAGGAAAGTGTGATTAAAAATATAAATGGTGCTCTAAAATTAGTTGGAAGATCTAGAAAGAAATATGATATAGTTGCACATATTCTATACAAATGGTAGTGGTTTCCCCAGGTACTAAAAAAAATAATTTAGAAAAATCTAAGGCAAAAGCATTGGGGACCTCACAAAGAATTTGCTTAAAGATAGGAAATTTTGATTGCAAATAGACATAAATGATGAGCTCACTTATTAGGGAGTTATTTGTACACAACCATACAAAGATATACTTGCAGAATATGTGAAAAAATAATATATTAATATTGGATGAAAAAATCATGTGTTTCACCAAAAGAAAGGGATGTAATGCGACGAAGAACAACATGAAATTAGTATGAAGAACATGCAAAACATATCTTCAACACCACTCAAATAAGGTTGTTCAATAAGTTCATAGAACAGAATCGTGGAATTAATATCTCAATTAGTACTTTTGTGTAACAAAAACCATGGTATGTTAAACCTGTCACTGTATGTGACACTTGTTGTTGTCGTTATCGTGTGGAATTTTAATTATGTTATGATATCTTCCTTAATTTTGGTAAAAACAAATTGGAAAAATTCACCTCCTCCTTCCACTATCCATGGTTTCATATCTAAAATTCTATGTGCAAGAGAAAGTCATCAATTATTTTACCAAAAGAGATGTGTTGGTAGTAAAAAAATGTGATCATTGTGGAAATTTGACTTTATTTCATAAGAAATATTCTATTGATATAAATGATCAATCATTATCTAACCTAAAATTGAAATGGAAGAGATATAAATATCCATTCATCGATTAGTTCAAATAATAGTACAAGTGTTAAAAGGGTTTATTTACAAGATGAATAAATTTATGTGATTGATATTTTAATGAAATTTGAGATATAAATTTATAACTACACCAAGAATTCGCATAGATATCAATGGCAGGACCTTCAATTCAAAAAATCCCATGAAAATTTTCCACCAAGGACCATTTTGTCAATCGCTGATTTTGAAGAGAATTACACATTTATTGGAAAAAATGAAATACATAGTGAATATTATCATTTTCGCCAAGTCTCTATGCTTGTCCAAATTCTATATAGACATGCTGGAAAAAATGTTGATGTTATAAAAAGCCCTAGTGAGAATCAACGTGTTATTAAAGAGTATCACTTTTATACCAGCGATGATCGTATACATGATACATGTTTTGTACAACATTCTTTTGATAAGATTTATGACTCATTGAAAGTTCGTGTTATAAAATTTAATGAACGTTGGGATGGATGCATAGGCCAATTCAAATATTCATGATCATTATTTTGGTTAAGGCATCTTCATTAGAAAACCCACATTAAACATTGTTGGAATTTCTTTGAGACTAGTCAAGGAAAAGGATAACATGATGATGTAGGGGCATGTATAAAATGAGAACTTCAAAGATATCAAATGGACCACTCTGCAGATTGACTTGTCTTAGTTGAACAACTTGTTCAATTGTGTTATGCTACACTAAGCCATCAGACTAACCCATCAAGTGAGGTACGAAGGTATGCACATATATACAAATTAACTTGTATATAATTTTAATATATGATAATTTTTATTAATTTTCTAATTTTAAACATTTATAAATTATATAGTTTAAAAATATGATGGTGATGATCTTTGATATATAAATTTTATTTTAAATAACATATTTAAGTTCTTGCTTGAATTTACTATAGGTTTTTTTGGCATATTACTGACCAATATGTAGATAGACAATTACATATGAAGCTGAAACAGTAAAAGGGACTTAAAAATTAGATTGAATTAAAACAAAGGGTTAACAAAATGTGTTTGCATTTGATAAAAGAAAATATTCTTGTTTTTTTTCTCATTGAATAGAGGACATACAATCCAATGATGTCTCTGAAAACAATATGTATGTAAAAGCTCGAAAACATACAAAAATAAATACAATGGGGAAAATGTAAGTTGCAAGCTTCAAAGAGATGAAATTAGAGGAGACTATAATATCATCGGAAGGTGATCAAGTTTCGATCTTTTTACAGAAGGTAACCTTAATTTTTTCAAAGATATATTATATATATAATATACATATACATATAATATACATATACATATATATATATATTTATTTATATATATATATATTATGTTTCTAAAATCAATGGATATAGTATCTAGATAATAGTTAAATATAGAGATCTGGAAATAAATATAAAATCAAGTTCATGTTGATAAAGTTAATTTCATGTTATTATGATCTGAATTTACAGTTGTTTTATTATGTAGGAGATGTTTTTTTGTTTTAGTTGAATCCATTACAACATATAAAATATCAAGTATTATTTGATGTGGTGCACTAAACGAAAGATGACGTTATTGGAAGAATATGATGATAATAGTTTTATATATGAAAGATCGTCTATTATATTGAAAGGATATTTTTTCCAAGAAACTCATCAAACTGAGAGTAATGTTTACTTTCAAGACTATAAACCCAATGTCATAAGTTGTTAATATAGTCACTTGGTGTGTGTAGCACACATAATGTTGATAGAATTTCAATCAAAAAAATAATTGAAAGTTAAAAAAAAAGAATGTCAAAAGCTGTCCAT
Organism: Pinus taeda; assembly: GCA_000404065.3. Taxonomy (NCBI): domain Eukaryota; kingdom Viridiplantae; phylum Streptophyta; class Pinopsida; order Pinales; family Pinaceae; genus Pinus; species Pinus taeda. Next base: position 61,277 of record APFE031363633.1, read on the forward strand.
GAACGGATCATTCAGGATGGCATTCCATTAGAATTTTTTTAATTGAACTGCGCAACAATTCTTCTCCTTGGATTCATCTTTGAGAACTTAGAGTTCAAATAGATTGTTAGCCTTTCTTTTTGTGCACTCTTAAGAATGTGCTGATGTGAAAGATATACTCATTGGGTCTTGTATTCAGTTACAAATTTATATGTATACTCCATGTTATGTAAGTCTGTTAAGGATTTGATGCTACTGATATTGTGTTTGCATGCACGACAAGTAATTTATATGTACATACATTCTCTCGTCTTAAACAATTTCATACAAGAACACAAAATGTATTAGCCATTCTACACATTAATGGAATCTAATGTAAATACCATATTTTATAATGAAATTTTAAGTTATGATTATTTTAGATATATCCAACAAATTATAAGATTAATTCAAATGCAAAATGTAGGTCATGTTTTGTAATTTGCAATTTTACTATATTCATTTTAAATAAGTTGACAAAACAACTTTAAAAAAAAACCTAAGAATCATCTACTAACATTATAGGAATGATTGAGTGAAAAATGTACCAACTAAATGCAAATTTACTTTCATTTCTACATATTCATGAACTTAAGTTATATGTAAAATGTTTAAAAGCATCAAACCATGCATGCACCATTCAAATTGTTGGTCATGTCTTATAATGCAATTTTATCTAACTTATGTTTGTGCATTCAAACAACTTATATTAATATTTAACTATAATCTGACATCCATAGTATCCTTTTTATGCATGAATACAAAATGTACATACCATATTTTCTAATGCAATTTTAAGTTTTCATTGTTTTAGACAACTACACCGAGTTATAAGAATCATTTAAATGCAAAATTTAGGTCACATTTTTTAATTTGTAATTTTAATATATTCATTCTAAATAACTTTACGAAATAGATTTAAACAAAACCAAAGAATCATCTACCAACATTATTGAAATTATTGAGTGGAAAATATACCAACTAAATGCAAATTTACTTTAATTTCTACATATTCATGAACTTAAATTATATGTAAAACCTTAAAATGCATCAAACCATGCATGCATCATGCAAAGTGTGGGCCATGTTTTATAATGCAATTCTATCTAACTTATGTTTGTACCTTCAAATAACTTTATATTAAATGTTAACTATCAACTGACATCCATCGTATCCTTTCTATACATGAATGCAAAATGTACATACCATATTTTATAATGAAATTTTAAGCTATCATTATTTTAGACATATTTAGAGAATTATAAGGTTCATTCAAATGCAAAATCCATGTCGTGTTTTGTAATTCCAAATTTAATATATTGATTTTAAATAGCTAAAAACAAAACAACTTTAAACAAAACCTAAGAATCATCTACTAACATTATAGGAATGATTGAATGCAAGTTGTACCAACTAAATGCAAATTTACTTTCATTGCTACATATTCATGGACTTAGATAAGTAAAATGTTTAAAATCATCAAACCATGCATGGCATCCTACAAATTGTGGGCCATGTTTTATAATGCAATTTTATCTAACTTATGTTTGTGCATTCAAAGAACTTTGTATTAAAAATTAACTATCAACCGACTTCCATATTAGCCTTTCTATACATTAATTCAATTTAATGTACATACCATATTTTATAATCCAATTTTAAGTTATCATTGTTTTAGACATCTACAACAAATTATAAGATTAATTCAAATTCAAAATGTACCATGTTTTGTAATTTGAAATTTCACTAGATTCATTTTAAATAAATTGGCAAAAAAAACTTTAAACAAAACCTATGAATCATCTTCTAACGTTATAGGAATGACTGAATGCAAAAGTTGCCAATTCAATGAAAATTTACTTTCATTTCCACCTATCTATGAACTTAAATATGTAAAACCAAGTACCAAACCATACATCATGCAAATTGTACCATGAAAAATGTACATAAACTCAAACATTAGCATGTATTAAATCATAATAAAGAGTTATAGATTTGAAATATGTCCAAAATATCATTATAAAAGTAAATATATAATAAAAAGGTGTCAAATAAAAATATGCACCAATTCATAATAAAGAGTTTTACTTTAGATATGTCGAAAATTCATATCATGATAAAAGTAAATATAACATTAAAACACTGTCAAATAAAAGGTTGCATCAATTTAGAGAATCTCACTGAAATATATGATTTATCAACCTCCTCATTCTCTCATCTAAATCATGGGTTCCTTGCACAATATGTGTAATTGCATATATACATAAGATTTTGTACTTTAGAATTAAATGTTAATGTTCTAAAATTAAATAAGAATGGAATCATAAAAAAAAAAAAATTATAAAAAATTTCAAATTGCATGCAATACCTCATGGTGTTCCCCCTCCATTGTTCCCTTGTGGTGTTCACAATGAATTGCACCCTCCTAGATGCCCTTTACAACACATGTACATGTATATATTAAAAATTTTAGATTACACATGAAAATCGATAGATAGAGAAAATAGGGCCCTTCATCATTTTCCTCTATCTATCTATCTAGGCAATTTATTAGATATATTGACTCTATCTATGAATAACTAAATATCAATCCCACACCGACTTCCTCATGAATAATTAGGCCTTTCCAACCATTACGACAACCCTTTGCATATGCTTTAAGATCCTCAATATTCATATTATCTATATCCTCATATGTTTTAGATAAAAAATTAGCACGTGCTCTTTGTCGATTTATATTGATATCAATACTAGTCAGTGCACTTTGGAAGTTGTCAATAATGGCATCCCTTTCTTCTCGACCAATTTGAGAAGTGGAATCCATATCTGACCACAAATTTACCAGAAGAGCGTTTTGGCGTATCAAATTTGGAAGAGGCTGAGGCAATTTAGTATCACATAATGTGCCCTTATGAAAATATAATTGACCTCTCCCAGTACCATAATCTTTAGTTGGAAGGTCATTATAATAAGGTTTCATACCCAAAAATAATTTTGTATAAAATAATTTTCTGAAATAAATTGGAACCTTGTCATTCCATGGAATCTTTCGATATGCCGCAGGGAATCTGTCATACAAATGGCTGGCTATATCTAGGTGGTTGAAATATTGCACCTTGAGGATATTTCTTTTAGACCCTTCTTTGAAATTAAAAATAGATTTTAAATTTTCTTTTCTAACTCTTTTATAACCCATTTATCAAGACCCATTACTACTTGTTTCTACTCCTCATCATATCTATAAATGAATTCGTTGTTGTCCTAAGATTCTTGTAAATATCAAGAAATGAGCTTAGAAGGTGTACACCTATTTCTAAGCTTTGTTGATTCTATATAGAGAGCTCCAAAATCCTAAGATCTTTCCTCAATTTTGAATAATTACTTTTGCAACTTTGAACATACATTGTTGGAGGTTTGTCTCCCAAGGAAGCTCATCAGGAATATCATATGGATAAGTTCTAGTTGGTGTAGCTGCATCTTCTTGAACTATCTAGCTTTGCTTATGTCTACTTCGAGCAAAATTTCCACCCTTTGTATCAACAGTAATAAAATTACATAAATAATAAACCCTGTGAACAAATGTATTCATATATGCATGCAAGATATACATGTACACACACATGTACATACAATTCATTTACATGTCGAAATTTGCTTTAACATAAAAAATTATATAATTTACCAAAATGATGTCAATCATGATGATCCAATTGAGATTGTTGACCACCCAGAAAATATTGACCACCCTAAGATTGATGAACACCCAAAGAATGTTGACTGCCTTGAGATTGATGACCACCAGGAGAATTTTTTCCACCCTGAGATTGATGACCTTCCGAAGAATGTTTACCATCATCACGTGACGACATAGTGAGAAACGTTTCTAAAAAAATAGGAAATGAATTCGATATATATGTGTGTACATACATATGATTATCCTTATTTATCATTTAAGTAAATGCGCGCACACACACACGCACACACATATCTATATATACCATGATGTGAATGATGGACCTCCCTTGATTCATTTGATATTCTCTTCTATCCATGACCTTGACCTCCCCCTCTAGTAGATGCACGAGTATCTATTGATGCTCACCTCAAACAATCATGCGGAAAATGATCATCCATGATATGGATATCTATAGTTATATAGATGTATGATATTTAAAACTTAGTTCATGCATTTACAATTCTATTTTAAATTTGTGATTTAAAAAGATCAAGAATTCAGAAAATTGTTTTAAACCTTGAAGTTACCTCAAGCATTTGAAAATGTTGAAATTTCTATTTAGAAAGATTAAGAAAAATCAGAAAATTGATATAACACTTGAGGTTATCTAATGCATTTAATTGATGCAACCCTTGAAATTACAATATGAATTTTAAGATATTAAAATTTCTATTTAAAAACATTGAAAGATTTAGAAAATTAATGCAACAATCGAAATCTTTGATTTAACCATTGATATTACATGATGCTTTTGAAGATCTTAAAATTTCTATTTAAAAACATTGAAAGAATTCAGAAAATTAATGTAACAATCTAAAGCTCTTCATTTAATGTGTACTCAAGATTAAAGACACAAATGTTGAAGCATGCACATTTTGAAAATTAACAACAAAATTTTATAAAACATGTAAAGTTCACCAAGTTGTGCTTATTGACATAGTGGGGACACACTTGGTATAGAATTGAAACAAACACATGGTCATTAAAAATTGCACATTTATAACTAAAAAAAGCACACATATCAAATGTATCTTACAATGTACATCAATAAATATTGATGGAGAACTTCTTAAAGCTAATTCATCTTTCACACAGAAATATTGAATTAGCATTGCCCCATACAATAGATCATTAGACATTGTATTAACATTTGCACATTGTCTTATGATAATGATTGAAATTGACTAACAATACTTTTTACTCCTCCATGTATTTGTTTAACCTCTCTTTCTTAACTTGGTATATGGCTTTCATATGTTTGGACACAAGTTCAGAATTGGCGAAGACTAAAATTCCATTGGATCCATCCCTAGCTATTCCTAAGACTTCTATCAATGCAATATAATATGCTTCATTGTTTGTTGTTATTTCAGGTACATTCCTTTTCCTTTGGAGGAATTTGTTCATCACAATATTGCATAACACATAACTAATCACTACTTTCCCTTGATTGGTTAAAAGAAAACTTCTTATGAATAATTGTTTCTTTTTCACCTATTTAATCGATTTTATGGATCCCTAAAAAAATCAGTAAATGTATATATTATATATTAGTATATATATATATATTAAATATATATATCTATTATATATATATATATATATATAATATATATTATAATATATATATTATTGAATATGGAACACTGAAAGGATAACCTGTTTCAGATCATATTATATGTTTCTTCAGAATTTATACATGTGATTGATGTTCTTCATCAAAATTCTAAATTATGATGTTATACTTTATTTGTTTAGGAACTGCGTCTATATAAAATCGTTGTTTAAATGCATGTCCAAGCGTTTGTCCGCTGTCAAACTAATGGTCACATTCAAGATCCCTATCATTATCCCATCACTCGAATAATGATATCAATATTTAATTCATGATGCATTAACTCAAAATTTATGCATACCTTGGATTAAGTGAGAAAGGAAAGGGTATGGGAGATTAACTCATGATAATTTGGGAAAATCTTTTACCTAGTACTATAACTAGGTATAGGAAATTACCTTATGATTATTTGGATAATGTTCATCGATATTGGATCAGCTTAATATAGATGGTATAAATATTTTGATGTAATATATAATGATTAGTTGGAGAACGTTCATGGATATTGGATCAACTTAATCTAGATGGTGTAAATATTTTCCTTTAATTTATAAAGTAAGGTTGATTTCTATTTCAGGGAATTCACATAATTAGATTTTGATAATATGTTGATGTTTTGTCATTTAAATTATATTTTTGAATGTAAAAATATATTAAGCGTATTGAAGAACTCTACGATATAGATCTAACAACTTAATATTATAATTATCCAAATTTCTATCATGACTTAACCCAATATTCACCTTAAAATGTTCTAGGAAAAGCCGAAACCTAGTTAAAGTACTAGAAACATAAATGTCATATTGTATCAAAAAAAAATCTAAGGAATTTGATAAAAACGATATTTTATCATCACAAAATGGGAGAAGTTTAATGTGTAAGAAAAAAATTTAGTGAACGATTAGGTTGTGCAAATGATCATTGTTTAGGCAAATCTGTCGGAAGGCTAGATAGCAGGAAAGGTTGTTTCTACTTGGT